>JAQZBX010011641.1:0-36732 GCA_029593785.1 Cabassous unicinctus | reverse complement strand
ATGGATATTGTTCATTTAATCCTCGCAATATCCTTATGTGATAGGTCCTATCTTCCCTGTTTTGCAGATAAGCTAACTCTGGCACAGAGAAGTTAAGCAATTTACCCAAGGTCACACAGCCAGTGGGTTGGTCTGATCAGGATCCAAACTCAGGCAATCTAACTCCAGAGTGTGTGCACAGCAGGGGTATCTGCAAAATGCAAACAGCTGTGGAGGAAGCACACCTATTTGACTCATAGTCTTTCTTTGGTTAAATGGCATTCTGTTTAAAGACCTCAGAAAAGTAATATAATTCAGTACTGCAGTTCTAGATACTGAGCAAGTGGCATTCAAAAAGTATTCCGGTTATAGAAAGCCTTGTGCCAACTCAGGGAACTTGCAATCTAAATAAGATAAGGAAGTTTGAGCCATAAAACACTTTCAGAACCTATAATATAATCTATACCAATCATTTCTGGAAAGTTCCTTGACACTGCTGTCTTAGTAACACAGTCTGCTTACTAGAGACATTCAGTGTGGAATATGGAAACATGATTTAGTCTTTTGACTTGTTCAGTTGAATTAAAACCTAAAAAATGTGGTTTTTTTTGTATATGTTTAAAAATCTAAGCAATTGTAATAAAGGGAAAACAAACAGCCACACCTCTAGTCCATGAATAAGACAATGAATTCAGTCTTGGTGTGCTCCTTCTCAACATACATCCTTAGCAATCTGCAGAAATTATTTTAGCCTCTTGGATATAAGATTTGCTCCTGAGGTCATTTTGACAGTTCTTTTCTTCTGACTGACTTATTTTTCTGGAACGTAGCTCTCAATAGTTTCCTTTCTCCTTGGGAAGAATGGCTTTATCTTTGTGTGTGTGTACGGAGTTGTCAAAGAAAGGCACTTGCTTTTGATCTTGCACAGGTTTTCCTTTCTGCCCACACAACCCTGAATCACCTCAGCAATTCCCAACCTGTTTTTTCTAAGAAATCTATTTCCATAGTTTGGCATTTATGCTGTTATTGCTTTGACTATTTACCGTGTCAGAACTGGTGAGCAATTCTGGGTCCTTTTCACATCTACCTTTATGTTGCCTTTCTGGGTCTATCTTTGTGTTTTTGTGCTCGTCCCTGTTTCTTTCTCCATCTCAAATATCCCACAGCCTTTCTCAGGCACATTTAGATTGATAGGTGTCTTAGTTTGCCACAGGGCTGCCGATGCAAAGTACCAGAAATGGGTTGGCTTTTATAAAGGGGATTTATTTGGGGTAGAAGCTTATAGTTCCGAGGCTGTGAAATGTCCTAATCAAGGCACCATCAGAGAAACTTTCTTACCAAAGCCAGCTACGGGTGATCCTGGCGTCCTGCCACATGGCGATCAGGCATAAGGCAGGGCTCTTCTCCTCAGCCTTGAGCTGCACCATGGGCCCAGCCTCTTGAGGGCTTCGTACCTAGGCTTTGGCTGCTAGCGATCTTGATCTTCGAGTCCTCTCTCACACAGCAGGGTCAAAAAACAGTGGTTTCCTTTCTCTGTGTGTCTCCATCTCTCTCTGTTCTCTGTTTATATAAGACCCAGCAAGAGGGTGGAAACTCAACCTGAGTCACACCTCCCTGACGTAGTCCAATCAAAAGGGCCCCACACCGACAGGAATGGATTAGTTCAAAAATATAATCTTTTTCTGTTTGGGATTCATAAAAGAGCTTCAAACTGTCACGATGAATTTTGGATTTACAAAAGGCATGTACAATTGTTCAGAACACATCGAGCTGAACACTCGAGACCTGTGCATTTCCTTACATGTACTTTCTACCTCTATAAAAAAAAAGACATTTTGCATTTACAAATTTATGGCAATTCTTAAGGGACGTTGCAGCCTTGCTAGGGTGGATTTATGCGTTAATCACTGCTCCCAACACTATCTTGGGGAGGGAAATAAAACAAGTCATTTGCTTGTTGCTATGAGAAATGTCATAAGCAACAATTTTCCTAGGTTGCCAGAGTTCACGTTGTAACTTTTGTAATTTCGCCACTATAATCAGAGCTGCTGGGAGCTTAATTACAACCAGGAACTTGAAAGTCTGAGAGTGGCTTTCATTGCACTGAGCAGCCGTGCAGCGAATACATATAAGGAATCTAGCAAACACCTTTTCGTGGGATGGTCTAGTCAGAGAATCCCCTTTCTCTCACCTTCAGCTTCCTCATCTGCCCTCCTTACTTCCCAGGGTTGCTATGACAATCAAATTTACTTCAATTAAATATTTACTGTCCTCTAACCCATGTCAGATTCTGTGGGCACAAAAGGAGGAAAAGGTATGCTTCCTGTTGTCACAAAATTTTTCTCAGCATCGGATGGAAGATTGGTCCATATATATTCACAAAAGACAGTATCATACCCTCTAGATGATAGGAGTGCTGGATGATCCAGATTCAAGTAAAAGGAACGTTCATTCTGGCTGATGGCATTGGGGGAAGGCTTCGCGGAAGCTGAAGCATTTGAACGAGGCCTTGGAGGATGATCTGGCAGAAGGGCTTTCCAAGCAGAGGGGATAGGAAACCACGAGAATCAAATGTAAAAGGTACGACACTCTTCAGTTACAAAAATACTTACCTGGACCAGGACCACTACTCATACTTCAGAATAGCCGTGACCTTTCAAGGTCATAAGGTAGCACTGTGATTTAGAGATACGGCCAGCTTACCAGCTTATGGAATTTGGGGGCAGGCATCATGGACATTACCATTATCCCCCAGTCTCAGAGGAGGTGACGCTACAACTTAAATCCAGCTCAGCTTACCAGTTAAACTCTCTACCTTGAAAAATCTTTCCCAATTCCCTCTCAGTTTAACTACCCCCACCCTGCCTATCACCACATCAACTCTCATCCCTTAAGAAGAATCAAAGCAGGCTCTGAGTTAGCCAATCCAGGTTAAAATCCTGGCTATGCTGATTTCGAGCTATATGACATGAAGCAATTTCCTTTAGTCTATAGAATACTTAAAGGCATATGTAAAATGGGAATGATAGTAATATTCATGGAATTGCTGGGAAGGTTAGGGAAAATAATGTACCTGATATATAGCACTCAAAATGTTCTCTTTTAGAATTATCATCTAGAGCAGGGGTAGGCAAACTACGGCTGGTGGGCCAAATCTGACCACGCCCATTTGTTTATGTTTTATCTATGTAGCCTTCATACTACATGGCAGAGCTGAGGTGTTGCAGCCTAAGGTATTTGCTATCTGACCCTTTACAAAAAAAGTCTGCTGACCCCTGATGTAGAGAGATGAGAAAATCTGCTTCTGTTACCTTTGCAACCAGTCAGAGAATTTTTGTCCTTAGTGGGTATTTGCTAAAAGCTGCTGAAAGCAATATACCAGAAATGGGTTGGCTTTAAAATAGGGATTTATTAGCTTGCAAGCTTAAAGAGCTGAGGCCATGAAAGTGTCCAAATCAAGGCATAATAAGGCAATGCTTTCTCCCTGATTCATGGAGGCATCTACTGGTCCCTTCCTTCTCTTCTGGGTCTTGTTGCTTTGGCTTCTGGCTTCCTCTCTCCCGGGTTCCACTGATTTTAGCTCCTTGTTCTTGTGGCTTTCTCTCTCTGCTCCTGTGGCTTTTTCTCTGTGCTTCAGTGGGGTTTCTCTCTGTCGCTTCTGGGGCTTTCTCTCTTTCTGTATTCACCCTGTTTATAAAGGACTCCAGTAAGAGGATTAAGACCCTCCCTAGGTTCAGGCCTTACTGAAGTAATCTAATCAAAAGACCCTTAACTGAAGCGACCTAATCTAAAGTTCCCACCTACAATTGGTTCATACCCACAGGGATGAATTAGCTCTGAAGACATGATTTTCTGGGTTCAAACTGTGCACTGGTCTTGTCAGCAATGTTATCTCTTTTCTGTTGGTTCTTGGCATCTTATGATACATGAGATGCATGCCTTACTTAGCACTGCCTCATCTGGGGTTCCACATCTCGGTACCATGGACATCCCTTGCATCTATTTATATCCTCCCAGAGTCCAGTATTATTAGGTAAGGAGCACGTAGCAAATATGGAGAAGGTGGGTAACAAATTCTGGCTCTGATTATTTAAGCTATAATTTCAAACAGAGAGTGCAGAATACTCTAAGAAGAAAGAGAAGTTAATATGCTACCAGGTGGTGCAGCATCCGTGACCCAGTGATTGAGCAGAGCAAAACAACACCACGGAAAAGAAGACAAACCAGGGCAGGTGGTTTGAAATTCCCACTGACCTCCGGGGGCCCAGTACAGTGCACTCCAATTCCATTTAAATATCTTTCTTTTCAAACATCTCCAACATTATTGCTATTCTAAGATGTACAGAAACCTAGGTAGATTGGGAATAGGCTTCTGGGCATTTCTGGAGTTTTCTTATTTGCACAGTGCCAAGAAAACTGGGCTTGTGTTCAAGGAACATTGCCTCAGTGTAGACGTGACTGATGTGAGATTTCACATCAGTTTCCTAGACTAGAAAATCTCTTTGTTAGCTGTAAAATGTTATTGGATGGAGACAATGGAAGGCTGGTGCATGCATGTGTGTTTGTGTGTATGTGTGTGTGGGGGGGGTTGTTCTGTATAGGAAAGGATTGTGAACTTTCTTTTGAATGTTAAATGCAATGAGAAGATATTCTAAAATGAGTCTCTGTTTGCTACTTTTTTCACCCACTACCCCTTGGCCCATCTGGAATCGGTTCTGCTTGCTCAGCCAAGAGAAAGTTGCACTGGAACCCAGAATCTTGTCGAGGGCAAAGCTTGGAACTGGTGTTCACTTCTCTTTTGCTTTGATTCAAAGGTATTCATTCCTAAAATTATTGGCCAGGGCAATCCTCTTGCCAGTGAAAAGAGGTTTTCCTTAATCACATATTCATTCATTTTTTAAAAAAAATTCATTAAAACCACCAACATTTATTGAGCTGTCACTATTTTCCAAGCACTGGAGTGAGTGCTGGGGCCAGTAAGAATGTATTAAGTCATGTTGCCCCCCAGTAGCCTCAATTCCAGGCTTTAAAGACTTTTCAACAATTCCATTCTGATAAGCATGTGTTTTTGGTTGTTGTTATATCTGGCCAAGCCAGTGACCATCTATGACTTCTCCCCTACTCCGTCCCCATAAGTTTCCTCACAGAGCTTGTGCATCTTGTGTTTTCTGTCTCTTCCTGGTTTCCATCTACTTTCAGAGTTTCATTCCCACTAACGTGTGAATGACCATGAATAGTTCAGAGAATTTTTTTCCCTGGGGCACTTGGGTCATCTCAGGGTTCACTGTCCTCCCAGCAGCAACTTTTGCTTAACCTGGATTTGGTTTTAGAACCCATCTGTCATTACCAATCAAGGTTGGCAGTTGTGTTGAAAACTATTTATCATGGCTTAAGCCAAGGCTGAATTTAGACATTAGAGAGCAAACAACTGGCTTTTGAGAGGATGGGGTTAGGGATGGATGTTTCAAGGTTTTTCCCCCCAGCGGAGAAAGTTAGAATATGGAGGTAGCCCAAGGGTAGTAATTATCACGTGGACAAAAATATTGGTATGTACTGTGAAAAATCTTGATTTTTATGAACAATTAAATAAATAAATAAATAAATAAATAATAAAAAAAATATAAAAAAAAGAAAATCAGAGATGACCTCCACTCTGCCGAAAACCTTGTCACTGTAGAAAGTCAGAAGTGTGGCATTTATGTCATTATAAAGGCACAGCCACTTAGAATATTCATATTAAGTGCAGAATTCAGAGTGGAAGCATTGTGGGTCCAGAGGTCCCAAGAGGTATTTTAAGGGGCTCAAGTGACCATCGTCTCAAGATGAATCTCATTTGAATGTTGTAAAACAACCTGGCTGAGGAGCTCTATTCTAGAAAGTTCTACCATTTTAAACCCCTTGTTAGACAGGGGCTAAAGCTCAAAGAAGAAAAATGAACATATTCATTAATGAGGATTTAACTTGCAGTTGCACTGTGAACAAGAATCACTAGTTAATTTAAATAATATTTTGTACCTTCAACAGTATTTAAATGTGCAAATGTCCATTAAGAGTAGACAGTCCCTTGGAGCTGACAATAGAAGTGTAAACTCCTCCCTGATTTATACTTGTGCTCCCTGCCCATTCCTGGCATGGAACTAGGACTATGTCAGGAGATAGAGCCGTCCATGATACTAACTCCGTCCTCGGCAGAGACGCTGACGTGGCATTTTGTTCGGCTCAAGAAATTCTCTTCCTAATGTATTGGCTCTTACTCTCTGAAACGCTTCTCCAGTTGTGGAAAATATTTGTGTCACTTGTCTACAAGTATGTGATTTTGGAGATACAGCTGCCTTAATAATCTACACAAGCCAGTTGCATTTTAAGTATGCACAAAGTCCTATTTTTGCCAGACATTCCATCCCCTATATAAGAATATCTTCTACCAGCAGTTTCGGTCATTTCCATGAATAATTAACTAGAGGACTCTTAAAAATTCCCATTTCTGGGACTGTATAACATAGTGAAACCTCACATGAAATATGAATATAGGTAATATTGCATATATAAGACTGTTTTTACAAAATATAAACACACATAAAGTAGAGAGATGGAAACAGAATAACAGCTATGTATGGCAGGGGAGGCATAGAGAGATTGAGAGGTGATGAGGTTTTTGTCTGTTTTTGTGTATTATTATTGGAATAATGAAATTGCTCTAATAATATTGAAGTGATAAATGCACAACTATGTGAATATAAATACAACTGATTGTGCACTTTGGATGGATTTATGCTTTATTAATATGCATCAATAAAATTGATTTGTTAAAAAAAGTTCCCATTTCCCTCAAAGCTACATGCTTATAAATGCTCAATATTTTTACTCTCAATAATTTTTCTGAAGGAGTTGTCAGTGTTTTTACCGAATAAGTATTCCTCTAGGTGGCTTATAAATGTAAACAGAAATGAAAAGTATAAATGGTTACAAGCTCGTAAAACACCCCCAATGATTCTGATCAGATTTTAAACACTTTCTTAACATCATACGTCTGCTCATCCATGTGGTTATCTTGACCAGCAAGCATCCCCTCTGAACCGTTCCTTCAAAGGCATTATCACAATGGAATACTCTCCTTCTCACGTCACGCGGAAAGAGCCAAAACCTTCTGCAACATTCGGAAACATATTTTTCCCAGATGTGATTGTGGTAGAGTCAAATGAACAATGGGTTTGGCGGCTGGGTTTATGCCCCAACTCTGCCCCGCGATTGCCCGTCATCATTAGCTTAAGTTCTTGGAGCTTCAATTTTGTCATCCCTGTAACGTGGAAAACACCTTTCTCATTAAGTAGCTCATTTAATTAAATAACATTAAATGACATAATCTTTAAGAAAAGCACTCTGTGAAAACTCAGTTTTAACACACGTAAGACCTCATTATCATTGCCTTGCCCTTGCATTTTACCCTGGCAAACTAGTTACGTCACTAGTCTCTGTCTATTCTAACAATGTCCAGACATTAATGGTGGTTAATGAACCACCTACAGGCTCAGCCCTGTCCAAAATCAGGCCAGAGAAACTCCATCTGGTAGAATATTAATTGTAGTTATTCCACACTCCTTCTAGTGGACATGTGTTATTTCCACCAGCATCCACTCTTCCGTCATAGCACGTACGCTTTCTATGGAGAACCATCTCTTTTCTACTTCTCAGTCATGTAATTGGATGCTGGTTGCCCAATGTGATCTAAGCCCAACCAGAGTACCACGTTCCTCTTGATACAGTGATTGAATCTGGAATGGTTATAAGATCAAGCCAGGCAAGAAAAACTCGATTCTGGGATTTACTGAGTAGGGACTCTTCTTGCCACTAGAATTGGAAGCAAGGAGCTAGGAGGTAAGCCTGGAGGTGCTAGCAGTCATCTTGTCATCATGCATGCCAAACCTACCTTACCGAAACCAACCCGGAGGAAAGCAGGAGACAGAGAAGGGTGAATCCTGGATTACATCGTTTGAGCACTTGGATCTATCCATCCCTGAAGTTAGTTTACTCGTACTTCTCAGTTATGTAGTGCGTGGATTCCCTTTCGCACTTAGGACTTTGTAGTTGAGCTTCTGTCTCTTGCCCTGATGAATCTACCTACTTCCCACTGTGAAGGAGGTGGTCTATACAGAGTGCATGGCCAGGCAATGACTCCTGCTTGCAGTTTTGTATAAACAGTGTCCTAATTGTCAGTGACGTTGTGTGGTGACCTTCCGTCTCCCCCTCCTGTGTGTGGCTCGCTTACCTAGCAGACCACTGGGCTTGGAGCTTCAGGATGCAGTTTCTCTGTCAACACGGCAGCCTACGAAACGCCAACCAACAGGTGAGTTTGTCCTCTTTTCAGGTTGCTACCAGCTTTTAACCCTAGCCTAGGATAAGCTTCTAACAAATTCTCCTAGAATCTTTCCCAATGTCTCAACTCCTCTTTGACACATTCAAGATCCAGATTTCTTACTGCCTGCAGAAGACTCAATTTTGCACAATCCTGCCCCTCATTGTCTCCCAGACTTTGGTGCCTGCTTGGACTGGAGTTGAACCTGCTCCATGCTCTGAATTACTTCTGAATATAACACTGAATTTGAACTCCTGACTACTCCTCTCCTCCACCTTTAACAGAACCAGTCTTTCTGTCTCAGTTAGTTTTCCCTGGCTTCCACTTGGGCAATTCTTACTTCCCTTTCCACCATTCTTTGGAGTGATGAAAGTATTTTTTTTCTTCAATTTAACCTTTTAAATGTCATATGGCAGTGTACAAAATCTGTCCTAGGAAGTAACTCTCTAAAAGTTCCCACTTGAAATATTTTTCATCGCCACATTTCTTCACATATTAGGATTTTGCCACTAAAGAGATAACACTTAGATAGAGGGACCCTGAGCAAATTCAGGACCTTAAGTGATGACTATCTAGATGCAGAGATCATGAATCCATGGGACTGGTGCCAGCACTTTGTAAAACTGAGGTTCTCAGCTTCCCGTATATCCAGTGCCTATCCCCAACTCCCAACTCTGAAATCAGAGCTCACCTTGGAGTTTTCCAGCAAGACTACTCTGGAATCTCAACAATGGATTGACCCAGTCCCACATACAGCAGTGCAGTGGAGAACATGTGATTGAGGCAAGACCTGCCCAGGTATCATTCAGCTCAGACTCGAGAAAGCAGGAAACATGGAAAATGCCCCATGAGGACAGGAATGATGTAATGTTCCATCCTTGGAATTGTCTCTGAACTTGTCCTAGAAGAGGGTTCTGGATGCCAACCACAGGCCTTTGATGGGTATTGGTAAAGCCTGGGGCATGTGAGGCCATTCATTGTCTGGATTGCTTCTCCCATCCTCAAGTTGTCAGCTGATGGGATGAGTGCTGGGTTCCCTGCTTGGCAGTGATAAGCTGAAGACAGAGCTCCAGACCTAGCCTGCCTTACCCTCAAGACACCCTGGGAAAGGTGCATTGCCCAGACACTGTATCAGCCCAGACTTTCTTTTCTCCTGGTGTCCTATGGTCATGACCAGCCTGTGGAGCTCTTGCTCCTCTAAGGGCTGATGGAAATGGATCCAAGAGAGGAGTCCGGAATCTCCCTAAGGCAACCTGAATCAGGAGAGATTGATTCCCAAACCAAAAGTCCTATGACCCAATGGGAGCTAGTTGCTCTCCTTAAGAACTGACCAACTGACCTAGGAATTGAAGAGCCGAGTTTAGAGGTAAAGGAAGATGGCCCACAGGGAGCGGGGGGTAAAGGGGGTGGGGGAAGGGGGTGGGATGATAAGTCCTAGCGATTGAGCTATAAACAGAAACATGGCTAGTGCTTTCCATATAAACAATTAATGCTGATTTCACCCTGATATAGGAAAAGAAGATTTATATCTACAAGAAATTTGTCTTGAGTTTTAAAAAAAAAACAAGCCACCAAAAACCTAGAAATGAACTTCGGAACACACCTGTGTAAAGCTGGAGACAGCCTGTACTCTACTGTAAACTCAATGGTATTGAACATATGGTAAGTGCTCGGTGATGACTTCATGCTTGATAGATTAGTTATTATATGAAAGTTTGCTCATGTTCTTTTCTTTTGTTTTCTTTTTTGGACCTCATGTTCAATTAACTCCAGGGTGAGACACTCAGAATCTTCATAGCAGTGATCTGTATGTAAACATGGATCAAGTCTACCTTTTCTGAGAGTACATTCACTGTACTATATATGTAGCTGGGCAAAACTTTGTTTCTTTTGAGAGTCAGCTAAAGGCTTGACTTTTACCATTCATGTAATGAAACACAGATTTTCTTTAAAGGTAAATTCTCCATTTCAACAAGGTTGCTGACAAAGGCAGGAGGTAATAAAGAATTTCAACAGTTTACAGTTTAAATTTAAGGTCCTGGAAATTTTATTGGAAAAAGTCCAAACAGAAAATGTTTTCTGATTATGGGAACACAGTGGTTTTATTTGATTGCTTTTTACAGTATCAGAAAAACCCAGAGGGCAGTCAGGGGACACGGGAATGGACATGCTCTTATATATTTCCTGTTACCCTGAACGCTGTGGTGCCATGTGGATTTGCCCAGCTCACTGTGTGGAGGTGGCTCAGTTCTGGCCAGTCACACAGATTGTCACTCATGCCTCATTCTTAAATTTCAGCACATTTTGTTTCCAAAAAGACAAAAAACCAATTATAGATAGCTATGCTGACCTCAGATATGCAGTCTATCTTACTTAGTTAAATGATATTTTCCAAGCATTTTATTGCCAGTGAAAGGTCACCCTGAACTTGTTGACATAATTTCAGTGAAAGAGATGAACAATCAGATATAGATATTTCCTCTGAATTTTGTGGGTTTTTTATTTGCCAACATGGTTTTCTAAGGCTGCCATAACAAAGTACACAAACCGGGTGCCTTCACACAACAGGAATTTATTCTCTAGCAGATCTGGAGGCCAGAAGGATGAAATCAAGATGTCAGCAGGGCCGTATCTCCTCCGAAAGCTGTAGTGGAGAACCTTTCCTTGCCTCTTCCAGTTTCTGGTGGCCCCAGGCTTTCCCTCCTTCTTCACAACATTGCCGTCCCTCTGTGGCCCTGTGTCCAGATTTCACTCGTCCTATGAAGATACCAGTCATACTGCATTTAGAGCTCACCCTAACCCAGTCTGACCTCAGTTGTACTCATTACATCTGCAAAGACCCTATTGCCAGATAAGTTCACATTCTGAGGTTCCAGGTGGACATGAATTTTTTAGGGACACTGCCCAGCCCCCTCTCCTTTTTGCTAGCCCTGCTCTTTCTTACCAAGTCTTCCTTCATCAGCTCCAATCACTCCAGCTTCCACGGGGTATTACTACAGAGCACATTATCATACAATTATAGTTAATCTTGACTCATGTCTGTCTTGCTCAAAAGAATGCCACTTTCCTAAATGCATGGCCCATATCTGACTCAACTCCTCATTCTTCACTGGGGCCAACGAGTACTTCAAACATAGGAGGTGCTGGGTAGATGTTGGCTGCCTTGAGTTTTGAAGTTGAACTGAACTAGACCTTGCCATCATGAACTTAGAATTAAAACAAGATTCAGATGAGTTTTTCCTTCCCAATCTCAGCTCCCACAGCCCAACTCCCAGCCTCCTCTGGAAGAAGTTCCAAGACTCCCAGCCCAATTAGCTTCACTGCTCTGTAGTTTCCTGAGCTGCCCAGTTCCACTTCCTCCAGGATTCTTTTCCTAGGCAAGCGGCAGCTGCTGCCCCATGTCTTCCCAACTTTCCTCCACCTGTCTTGCTTGCTCAGCCTTTGCTGCCCTGGGCTCTGGGCCCAGTCTTTAAGAAGTTCGGGGCTTCTGAGACTTCATGGCATTGTAAATAATAGTAATCCTATAGCTCTGCCTGTGAAAGAGGATCAGCTGTGGACCAGATAATGTGCTGGAGATTTTAAAAACATATCTATTTACCTGGCCTCTAGCCAGAAAAATAATTTCCTTTGCCAATTGATTTGTTAAACAAATTTCTAATGAACAGGACAATGTAACTGTCTGCTCTCACTGAGCCTAGATTCCCATGGAAGGAGAAAAGCAACAAACAAGTAAACAAGACAATTTTGGGCAGTGATTGTTTTCGTTTCCTAGGCTGCTCAAGCAAATACCATGAAACGGTCGGGTTAAACAATGGGAATTTATTTGATCATGGTTTGAAGCTGGGAAAAAGTCCAAATCAAGGCATCATCAACGCAATGCTTTCTTCTCAAAGACAGTGGCATTCTGGAGCTGGTTGCTGGCAATCCTTGGCCCATAGTTTGTCACATGGCAGCATCTCTTTGTCTCTCCCTTCTCTTCCAGGTTCTGTTGCTGGCCAGCTTTAGCTTCCTGTGGCTTTCTCTTTCTATGTCTGAATTTCACTCTGCTTGTAAAGGACTCCAGTAATAGGATTAAGACCCATCCTGATTGAGGTGGATCACACCTTAACTGAAGTCACCTCATCAAAAGGTCCCACTTACAATGGGTTCACGACCACAGTAATGGATTTGATTTAATAACATGTTTTTCTGGTACCTACACCTCCAAATCACCACAGTGATGAACACAATTGGATTGTGATGTGGTGAGCACTGCTTTAGAAAAGCACAATCATGGAAAGCCTCTCCAAGGGGGTGATATTAGTGCTACACCTGAATGATGTAAAGGAGACTGGGACAGAGCATTCATACACAGGAACCAGCAAGGACAAGGGCCAAGAGGAAGGTATGAGCTCACCAGATCATTAAGCTATCTATGGAGCTATGTTCTCTCTGCTAAAATTTGAGCAATGCCCTAATTCCCCTTCCACAATTGGCTCCAGGGAGGACTGCCTCTTCCTTGCTGGTAACTGGGCTTTCTGCTGAGTCCATGCCCAAAGGCTCACCTGAGACCATCCTTTCATACCCACATGCATCTTCTAAATCCTTCAAAATACAGCCAAAATCGCACTTCTGCTTGGCCCATCTTGGTGACTCCAGTGGATTCACGTTGTATTTGTTTTAGCCTGGCTCATTTTGCCATATAAAACAAGGATCATCACATCCGCCCTGGCATCTCCTGGAGTGTTTGAGGCTCAGACAAGGTAAATAATTCAACAGATTTCCCAAGCATCAACCTTGTGCCAGGATCTGGGCTAGGGCTTGGGATCCAAAGCTGAACAAGGATTGGTCATACTCTATGAAGCTTATACATTACAATGACTACAACTGCATTTTATTTTATTTTCTTAATTTTTAATTTTTATTTCTAAAGAAGCTTTATATTACACAAATGTTACATAAAAAATATAGGGGATTCCCATAAGCCCCACCCTCTCCCCCTCCCACACTTTCCCATATCGACAACAACCTTCATTAGTGTGGTACATTTGATACAATTGGTGAACACATATTGATGCATTGCTATAATAGTAACCATGGATTATAGTTTACATTATAGTTTACACTCTATCCTGCACAATTTTGTAGGTTATGACAAAATATACAATGGCCTGTATCCATCATTGCAATGTCATATAGGACAATTCCAATGTCCCAAAAATGCCCCCATATTACACCTATTCTGTCCTCTTCCTCCCCTCACAACCTCTGGTGGCCACTGCCTTTATATCAATGATAAAAGTTCTTTCGTTGCCAGAATAACAATAAGTCTATAATAGAATAACGTCTACTTTAAGTCCATTGTTCATTCTGCAATCTTGAGGATTTGGAGTTGGTGATGCTACTCTGTTTCTAATTGAGAGGGGGCTCAGGTCCCATGGGGCAGATGGATGGAACTATCTTGCTTGCAGATGCAGACACTCTCTGTTCCTAGGGATGGGCATTGTCCATCGTCATCTCCATGTTAGTTGTCCTGGGTGAGTCCAATGAACTGGAGAGTAAGTGTTGCAACTCTGCTGAGATTCAGGACTCAACTGGCACATGAATGGACCAAAGATTTAAGTCTCTGGGGCATATATTTAACAAGTATAATGCCAACTATAGGTACAAATAAAAGGGGCAGAAGAGCCATGTGTAGGGAAACTATAAATAAGTCTAAGTCTGTTACACTGTGGTAAGAGTGTAAGTAAGAGTGGTAAGAGTAAGGCCCACTGACAGGGTGCCGAATTCCTGAGCTTGTCTGTCCTGCTTATAGTGTCTGGATGTCTCTAGAGCCCTTAGGAGCCCCGCTGCTTGAGGCTCTGTTTGCTGTGGCATAGACTTGTATTTTAGAAAGCTTTTCCCAGCAACAGTGTGGAGAGTTGGCTGAAGGGAAACCAATATGATGTAATGATGTAAGTATATATGTGCATGAATGTGTTTATGCGTATGTATGTATAAATACATATATATTATGTGTGTGCATATTAGACAGATGCTGTTTCTGCAGGACCAGCACCCATTTCCTAGTCTTCCTGGAAAGAACACCCCACACCCAATTGGGTGGGATTGATCCCACTTTTAGGTCCAAGGGTGGGCATGTGATAGGTCCTTACCAATCAGCACCAACTAATCCTGAGACTTTTGCAGAAAGAAGGGGCAAGGTGATTCTCTTTTCTTTAGGGCTGTTGGGAGTCTAGGGTGTAAGACTGACACACTGGCCACCATAAGGAGAGAGCCCATGTGAGAGTGGAGCTCCAATACAGAGGAAAGCAATCCCAAGAGCCAGAGGGAAGTGCTATGATGAGCTCTTGGATCTAGCTGGGCACCCTTGGACTTCTCAATTATAGGAGCCAAAAAAATTCCCTTTTCTGTTGAAGCCAGTTTGAGTGGGGTTTTCTGTTACTTGCAATCCAAAGATTCCTAAATAATATAGACAAGTAGACTGAGGCACATTTAAATTACTTGTCTAAGGTCCCACAGCTAGTAAGCAGTAATGTTTAACTCCAGGAAACTCTATCTCAAGGAGTCTGTGCTCTAGATAGCTTCTTAGAGGTGGGTTGGAATGGAGAGGAGTGGATGGATTTGAGAGATGTTTAGGAAGTTGAGGCTATACAACTTGGGGACACACTGAAGGAAACATAGACTTAAGTGACTGGGAGATGGTTGTGACACTCATGAATAAAGAAGGAATACATTTAGGGTGGAAAAGGCCTGGAGGTGATGGGTTCTGTTCTGGATGTTTTGAGTGTGAGGTGCCTGTGAGGCATGCAAAGAGAGATGCTAAGACTGTAGGAGAGCAATTCATTCAGTCTTTCATCATGTATTTATTGAAGAGCTGCTGTGTGCAAGGCCACGGGTAATGGAGATCTATGGAAATGCTCTGGCCTCATGGAACTTACATTTAAGCCTGGGTCATCAGTGTGTAAGTGATTTTTGAGGCCTGATGGGTGAATGAAGATACCTGGCGATTGTATGTAGGGTAAAAATAAACAAGGGCTTAACTTCTATATATCTCAGTTTCCTCATCTGTAATGACCTCATAGGGGTGTTGTAAGGGTTAAGCAAATTAATTCATGTAAAACACTTAGAGCCATGCCTGGTGCATAATGAACCTGATATATGCATTAGTATGATGAGGGTGAGGATGCTGTTGATGGTGATGATAGAGAAGTTATATAGAGCCAAGAAAATGGGGCTGGAAGTCTCAGAAGAAGTTGAGGTTAATGCACAACCTGGAGGTAAGATTGCATATATCACAAAGGTAATGATTCCAGACACTTGGGATGAAATCAGAAAGGATGCACAATTGGACTTTTAGTACTTAGCATTGGGATACTTGACACCATAAAGGGAAGTCTTAAGAATAGAAAACTTATTTGGCTCTCAAGTACTCCAGTCCCTATTAAGTTAAAATTTAGAGAATGTGCCACTTGGCCAGATGCCAAGGATGTATGACATGGCCCTTTTCCTCCTTGATGGACACATCCTCCTGGTTACCACAGTTACCTCCAACTTCCCGTCTCCATTGACATCCTGTTCTTCACACTCGTGGCACTTTCTTCATTGACAGGCCAGCATTCCCTAAAGCTGGAAGTCAGCCACTTTCCTTGATCCACAAGCACACACACACACACACAGTATCAATGCAAGGCCTTTGCGTGGTGACTTAATGGGCAGTGTAGTGACGTGGGAAGAAGCCGCATCAGCCATCTTTTCTCTGCCCTCCAAGAGTCCTCCCAGTGCCTACCGTTTCTCTAATGCCAAATAAGACAGCCCTTCTGAGCCTCTCCCCAGGTATTTCCAGGCAGCTGTTTATACACCAAGGATTTAACAGAAATGTTGACGTTTCATTCATAAGAGTCTAAAGAAGTTCTTAGACAAGGGTCATCTTACCTAGTCTCTACTTCAGGAGAGAGAGGTGGTTTCCCTCAGATACAGGTAGGCTATAGGTATGGATACAAAAATACTTATACACGAACTTAAACATACAAACATTATTAGTTTACAAACGTCATTAAGCTTTGCATACTATATGTGGCCTGCTTTTTGAAAAATTAGAAACAGATTTTAAACATTTCCAATGTCAATAAATTTGACCTAGAACATGGCTTTTAGTCATTATATATCATTCCATCTTATGGGTGTATTATAATTTTCTTAAGTAGTTTCTGGCATTTAGGTTGTTTCGTTTCCAATGCGTAACTATTATAAACAACTCACTGATAAATGCCCTTGTACCTACATATTTCTGTATCCCTGCATCTAGAAGAGTATGTTAGTAAATGCTTGTAGCAGTTTGGCAGTTTGATATAGTTATGAATTCCAAAAATAGATATTGGATTATGCTTGTAAACTGGTCTGTTCCTCTGGGCATGATTAAATTATGATTAGGGCTTTGATTGGGCCACGTCAGTAGGGTGTAGAGCACCACCCCTTGGTGGGTGGGGGTCTCAAAGATAAAAGACATGGCAAAGGACAGAGTTGGAGTTTTTGAGTTGGAGTTCTGAAGCTGAGTTTTAATGCTGGAGCCCGGGAAGCAGCACACAGAAGAGCTTGGTCATGAGGAAGGAGAAAAGGCCCCAGGAAAAGATGAGCCATTCACCTGATAGTCTACAGCTGACCTTGTGGAGGAAACAGAGGAGCTCAGTCCGGAGAGAAACAGAGCCCTGGGAAGAGAGGAACCCAAGAAGCCTGAAGCCTGAACCCTGGCAACTGTCGGCAGCTGTCTTGCTCCAATACGTGGCAACAGACTTTGGTGAAGGAAGAAACTTATGTTTTATGGCCTGGTAACTGTAAGCTTCTACCCCAAATAAATAACTTTTATAAAGACCAACAGATTTCTGGTATTTTGCATCAGCACCCCTTTGGCTGACTAATACAATGCTCAATAAAATATTTGCTGATTGAATGCATGAATAAGTCCATTCCAAGGACTAGTGTTCCTTTTCACCCTTGATATTACTCAAACTCAAAATTAAAAAAACATCACTACAGTTACCAAAGAACTGTATCAATTGTGAACATGATTCTGATTTGCACAAATTTCAGTTAACACAGTATACTCTGCAAAGCAAGGAATGCTTTTACTGTTTCCTTAGTATAAAAGTGATGCATATTTACTGTAGAGAATTTGGAAAATACAAATGAAAAAAAGCTAGAAAGACAACATCACTTGCAATTCCAACACTATACATAGTTACTCACTATCAACATTTTGACATACTTTTCAGTCTTTTTTTCTGAGCAAATAAATGCTTTTTATTGATTTCTAAAAAAAAGGGCGGGGGATGTGGAACAATACCATACATGCTGTTTTGTCATCTGCTCTTTTCATTTAATAGATACACTGTGAAAACATCCTCAGGTAATTAATATTCTTCTTTCATACGATGTTTATCAGGTTCCTGGGATTACATTGTATAATGGACTGCAGTATTTTTAGCTAATATCTTATTGTTGGTCATGTATGTTGTTTCTAATTTTTCCCATTATAAACAATGCAAAAAATTCTGAAATCGTATTCATTTATGCTTTCTAGTAATTCTCAAATGTTGTACTATAAAAGATACATTAATTTTATAATTTTTTTAAAACCACAGATATACTCCAATCTACTTGGAAAGTAGATTGGGGAAGGATGGGTGGGACTTTTAAAAAAAGTTTAAGTTTAGGTCACCAGGAGATAGAAAGGGAATAGAGAATGGTGAGCTGATAGTCAATCTAGGCAGAATCTATGATCAGGTGGATGGGGCTGGTTTGGCAGTGGAGGGGGTGATAGTAGTGCAGGGATGTGAGTGGGGTCAATGGCACTGGCAGTGGAGGGGGTGAGGGTAGTGCAGGGATATGAGTGGGGTCGATGGCACTGCAGGGTTGGGGGCGCGGGTTGGGCCATCCATGGAGCTGGGGGATTAATACTAAGTGCCAATCAGAGATGCATTTGGAAAAAGACCTTGACCAAAAGAGGGGAACATTAAATACAAAAGAGTTTTTATGGCTAAGAGATTTCAAAGTGAGTCTGGAGGTCATTCCAGAGGTTTCACTTATGCATGTCTCAGGCAGATCTCACCAACTGCCACAGTAAACAAAACCTCAAGGAGGGGTGCTCTGAGGGCTCTAGAGACATCCAAACACTATAGGCAGGGCAGACAACCCCATGAAATCAGCACCCTGTTGGTGGGCCTTACCTTAGAATATATGATAATCTATTTCCCCGGTGAAAAACAGAGTTGAATTCATTTAAATTTCCCTACAGATGATTCTTCTACCCTTTTATTTGAACCTATAATTAGCACTAAACCTGTTAAATACATATCCCAGAAACTTAAAACTTTGGTCTGTTCATATGTCAGTTGAACCTTGAATCTCAGCAGAGCTGTAGCCAACACCTACTCTCCAGTTCATCAGACTCACCCAGGACAACTAACAAAATGATGATGGACAACCTCCATCCCAAAAAACAAAAAGTACCTACAACTGAAAGCAAAACAGTTCCTCCCATCTTCTCCATAAGATCTAAGACCTCTCTCAATCTGAAGGAGAGCAGGCATCTCCCAAAATCCTCAAGATAGAGGAACGAATAAACATAAGGGAGGAATGCAACCATAGACCAAAGTAGACTTATTATTACTGTAATAATGGAAGAACTTGAAACAATGATATAAAGATAGTGGTTACTAGAAGTTCTGAGAGGAGGGAGAGTTAAGAATAGGTGGAACATGGGGGAATTTTTAGGGCATTGGAATTGTTCTGCATGATATTGCAATGATGGATACAGGGCATTTTACATTTTGTCAAAACTTATAAAACTGTACAATGCAACGTGTAAACCATAATGTGAACTATAGATCTTAGTTAGTAGTAATGCTTTAATATTTGTTCATCAATTGTAACAGATGTACCACACTAATGTAAGATGTTAATAGGAGAAAATGGGGGAGGGCGAGGGGGAGGGTATATGGGAATCCCCTATACTTTTGATGTAACTTTTCCGTAATCTAAAACTTCTCTAAAAATAAAGTTTAGTATATGAAAAAAATAGTTGATACATTTTGTGTTGCTTGAAAATTTCACCAACAGCATGTATTCATTTTATAATTAAAAATAAAAATTTTTAAATAGTTTTAGAAAATCTAATTTATACTATTGCCAACATCTTGTTTTCTGAGTGTTCGCCATTAAAAGGAACTAGAACTCTTTGGAAAATTTGCTGACTCTAGGACACAGGGCAGGGAAAATACAAGATGAGCCTGGATCATCATATGCTGTGAGAAAATATGGAAATGTTCAAAAAGCAAAAGAATGGGGCATGTCAAAGGGACACAGAAGGCAACCTGAAAGCCAAAGCTGGAATGATTTGAGCAACAAAATTAATAAAGTAATTTGTAAACTATATATTGATAGGGTTTAATATCTAGAATGTATTTTTTTAAAAACTGCTATAATTCAACAACAGAAAAGACAAATAACCCAATTAAAAAATGGGCAAAGGGCTTGAAGAGACATTTCTCCAAAAGACCTAACATCATTAGCTATTAGGGAAATGCAACTCAAAACCATAGTAATAGAGTTCCGGGACAATGGTATTGGAGTAGGTAGGCAGGGCCCAAGTCTCTCACAAAAAGGAGGAGAAAGGGCCAAAAGCTGTCTGAGGGGCCAACTTTGGGGGTCAGCAGACCAGGACAGTGCTGCGCAACTCCCAGAAGGGCAAGGGACAGAGAGACAAAGAAGCCAAATCAACAAACCTGAGTTACTTACCCCTTGCAGTGGCCAGAAAGGGCTCCCATCCCCCACCCTCAAGACATTAAGCCTGGATAAAACTCCTGGCTCACTGCAGCCAACAGAGAGGGGAACAGTGTCTTCCTCCCTGTCAGCTGATACAAAGGAAGAGGGCGGGTGAGTTGGAGGGCTTCTCTTCAGTGAATTCCACCAGCAGAGTCTGGTCTGCTTTGAATCTCAGCTCTGGCCAGGCCAGGAACACAAGAAAGCAGAGGTAGAAGCACCTTTGTGGAAAGGTTCATGCATAAGTGCCATCTGCTGGTTGACCAGGAAATTGCAAGGAGGAAAACTGCTTTAGGTCTCTCTTTAGCCTCACCCCTGAGAGAAAATCTGCACCCCATTAGTGAGTCCCTGGCCCAATTTTGATAACTAAACCTGGGCAATTTTAAAGATTTGGAATAAGTTGAGCCAAAACTTAAAGAAAAGATGTGGGGGTGGGGTGGGAAACACTATGCAAGAGAGGGAAATTGACCATCAGAGTAAATTCTTCAACATATTCACATGGTTAGACATCAGCAAAAAATCACAAGTCATACTAGGAAACAGCAAGAGGTGGCCCAGCTAAAGGAACAAACCAAATATCCTGAAGAGACACAGGAATTAAGACAATTAATCAAAGATAATCACACAACTCTCCTAAATCAATTTAAAAAATTGAAGGAAAATATGACTAAAGAGATAAAGAATATTAAGAAGACACTGGGTGAGCATAAAGAACATTGTGAAAGCCTACAAAGAGAAGTAACAGACCTTATGGGAATGAAAGACACAATGGATGAGAATAAAAATACATTAGAGGTGAATAAGAGCAGATTTGAATTTTTTGAAGACAGAATTAGTGATTTCAAAGACAACATCTGAACTGGAAAAGACAAAACAGAAAGAGAAAAGAATGGAAAAATGGAACAAGTTCTCAGGGAATTGAATAACAATGTGAAAATCACAAACATGTGCATTATTGGTGTCCTAGAAGGAGAAGAGAATGGAAAAGGGGCAGAAAGAATATTTGGGGAAATAATGACTGAAAACTTCCCAACTCTTATGAGAGACATAAATATCAATATCTAAGAAGGACAACACTCCCAAAACAGAACAAATTCAAATATACCTACCCTAAGACACCTACTATTCAGAATGAAAAATATCAGAGATAAAGAGAGGATTCTTTAAGCAGCAAGAGAAAAGAAGAGCATCACATACAAGGGAATCTCTATAAAATTAAGTACCGACTTCTCATCAGAAATCATGAAGGAGAGAAGAAAGTGGTATGATGTATTTAAGGTACTGAAGGAGAAAAACTGCCAGCCAAGAATTCTGTATCTGGCAAAACTGTCCTTCAAAAATGAGGGTGAGTTTGAAGTCTTCAAAGACAAACAAAAACAGAGTATGTTACCAAAAGACCAGAATACTAAAAGACCAGAGACAATAAAGAGAGTGCTGCAGCCTGAAAGGAAAAAACAAGGGTAAGAGACTTGGAGAAGCATGTAGGAATGGAAATTATTAAGAAGGGTGAATTAAAGGGTAAAAAGACAGACAATAGTAAGATATGACAACAGAAAGCCAAAGGACAAAATGGATGAAGTAAGTAATGCCTTTACAGTAATAACATGGAATGTTAATGCCTTGAACTCCCCATTCAAAAGACATAGGCTGATAGAATGAATGAAAAATATGAGCCATGTATATGCTGTCTACAGGAGACTCACCTCAGATGTAAGGACGCAACCAGGTTGAAAGTGAAAGGCTGGGGGCGGATGTGGCTCAAATGGTTGGGCGTCCGTCTGCCATATGGAGGGACCTGGGTTCGATCCCCGGGACCTCCTGGTAAAATAAAAAAATATATATAGAAGGCTCATGGGCTGCCAGGCTCTGTGTGCCGGTGAGCCACCAGGCCCCGGGAGCCATGCAGCAAGATGATGACGTAAAAGGAGAGAGACAAGACGAGATGCTCCGAAAGCTCCGAAAACCAGGTGGCGCAGATGGCAGAACACCTCTCTCCTACATTGGAGGTCTCCAGGATCAAATCCTGGTGAAGACTAGAGGAGGAGGATGAGAAGAAATGAAACAGACACAGAGAATTGCCCAGCGAATGGACACAAAACAGCAAAATGGGGAAGGTGGGGTTTAAAAATGGATCAAGTAAATAAATAAATCTTTAAAAAAAATAAAAAAAAAGTGAAAGGCTGTAAAAAGATATTCCATGTAAATAGTAACCAGAAAAGAGGTGGAGTAGCAATACTAATATCAGACAAAATGGATTTTAAATGCAAAACTGTTATAAGGGATGAAGAAGGTCATTATATATTAGTAAAAGAGGCAATTCACCAAGAAGAAATAACTATAATAAATATTTATGCACATAACCTGGGTGCCCCAAGATACAGGAGGCACACATTGGCAAAACTGAAGGGAGAAATAGATGTCTCTACAATAAAAGTTGGAAACTTCAATACACCACTCACAGTATTGGATAGAACATCTGGACAGAGGATAAATAAAGAAACAGAGAGCTTAAATAATATAAATGAACTAGACATAATAGACATTTATAAAGCATTACATCCCAAAACAGCAGGATATATATTATTTTCAAACCCTCATGGATCCTTCTCCAGAACAGACTATATGTTGTTGAAAATTTTAAAAGATTGAAAGTATACAAAACACTTTCTCTGATCAAAGCAGAATGAAGCTGGAAATCAGTGATGGATGGAAAAAGGTAAAATTCATAACTATATGGAGATTAAAACACACACTTAAATAATCAGTGGGTCAAAGAAGGAATTGCAAGAGAATTCAGTAAATATCTTGAGACAAATGAAAATGAAAACATAACATACCAAAACCTATGGGATAACCCAAAGGCAGTGCTCAGAGGGAAATGTGTAGCTTTCCATGCTTACATTTAAAAAGAAGAAAGAGCTAAAATTGAAGATCTAACTGCACCCCTTGAGGAACTAGAAAAAGAACAGCAAACTAATCCCAAATGAAGCCAAAGGAAAGAAATAGTAAAGATCAGAGCAGAAATAAATGAAACTAAGAACAACAAGAAAAAAAGAATAGAGAGAATCAACAAAACCAAATGTTGATTTTTTGAGAAAACCAACCAAAATTGACAAACCCTTAGCTAGACTGACAAAGAAAAAAAGAGAGAAGACTCCAATAAATAAAATCAGAAACAAGAGAGGGAACATTACTACTCACCCCGCAGAAATAAGAGAAATCCTATGAGGATACCATGAACAACTCTATGCCAAAAAACTAGACAATGTAGACGAGATGGACAAATTCCTAAAAACACACAAACAACCTACGCAGACCCTAGAAAAAATAGAAGACCTCAATAAACCAATCACAGTAAAGAGATTGAAACAGTCATCAAAATCCTCACAGGGGAGTAAGTGTAGCTCAGTAGTTGAGCATCTGCTTCCCATGAATGAGCTCCCAGGTTCAATTCCTGGTGCCTTATTTAAAAAAGAAAAGAAAAAGAAAAACCTCCCAAAGAAGAAAAGCCCAGAACCAGATGGCTTCACATGTGAATTCTACCAATCATTCAAAGATGATCTAATACCAACCCTGCTCAAGCTCTTCCAAAAACTTGAACAGGAAAGAACACTACCAAACTCATTCTATGAAGCCAACATCATCCTAATACTAAAACCAGATAAAGATATGATGAAAAAAGAAAATTACAGACCAATATCTCCAATGAATATAGATGCAAGGATCCTCAACAAAATATTCGCAAACTGAATCCAATAGCACATTAAAAGAATTATACACCACGATCAAGTGGGTTTTGTCCCAGGTTTGCAAGGGTGGTTCAACACAAGAAAATCAATTAGTGTAATAAACCATATTAATACATTGAAGAAGAAAAATCACATGATCCCCTAAATTGATGTAGAAAAGGCGTTTGACAAAATACAGCATTCTTTCTTGAATAAAACACTCTAAAAGATAGGAATAGAAGGAAACTTTCTCAATATGGTAAAGTACATATATGAAAAACCTACAGGTAGCATTGTTCTCAATAGTGAAAGACTGAAAGATTTCCTGCTGAGATCAGGAACAAGACAAAGATGCCCACTGTCATCACTGTTATTCAGTATTTTGCTAGAAGTTCTAGCTAAAGCAATCAGGCTAGATAAAGAAATAAAAAGGCACTCAAACAGGAAAGGAAGAAGTAAAACTTTCACTATTCACTGATGATATGATCCTATATCTAGAAAATCCAAATCCACAAAAACAGCTACTAGAACTTTTTTTGCAGAGAGGCGGGATATAAGACTAATATGCAAAAATCACTAGTGTTTCTTCTATATACTACTGACGAGCAATCTGAAGAGGAAATCAGAAAAAATTCCATTTATAATAGCAATGAAAAGAATCAAATATTTAGGTTAAACTTAATCAGGACATAAAGAACCTGTATTTAGAAAACTACAAAACATTGCTAAATAAACCAAAGAAGGCTTAAATAAATGGAAGGACATTCTGTGTCAATGAACTGGAAGACTAAATATCGTTAAGATGTCAATTAATTAATTTACAGATTCAACACAATCCCAATAAAAATCCCAACAGACTTTTAAAAATAGAAATAGAAATCTAATCATCAAATTTATTTGGAAGGATAAGGGGCCCTGAATATCCAAAAATGTCTTTAAAAAGAACAAAGTTGGAGAACTTTCACTTTCTTACTTTAAAGCATATTACTTAGCTACAGTGGTAAAACAAAACAAAACAAAACAAAACAAAACAAAAAACAAAACAGCCTGATATTGGCATAAAGACAGACAGATTGACTAATGGAACTGAATTGAAAACTCAGAAATAGACCTTCACATCTATGGTCAAGTGATTTTTGACAAGGCTGTGAAGCCCTCCCAGCTGGGCCAGAGCAGTCTCTTCAACAAATGGTGCTGGGAGAACTGGGTATCCATATCCAAAAGAAAGAAAGCGGACCCTTATCTCACACCTTATACAAAAATTAACTCAAAATGTATCAAGGACTTAAATATAAAAACAACAACCATAAAACCCCTAGAAGAAAATGTAGGAAAACATCTTCAAGATCTTGTTGTAGGCAGTAGTTCTTAAACCTTGTACTCAAAACATGAGCAACAAAAGAAAAAATAGATAAATGGGACCTCCTCAAAATTAAACACTTTTGCACCTCAGACTTTGTCAAAAGAGTGAAAAGGCAGCCGACTCAATGGGAGAAAATATTTGGAAATCACCTATCCCATAAGGGTTTAATATCTATGATATATAAAGTGACACTACAACTCAACAATAAAAAGACAAACTACTTGATTAAAAAATGGGCAAAAGACTTGAATAGACATTTGTCCAAAGAAGAAATACAAATGGCTAAAAAAAAAAAATTTTTTTTAAATGTTCAGCATCACTAGTGATTAGGGAAATGCTAATCAAAACTACTATGAGCTATCATTTCCCACCTATTAGAATGGCCACTATTAAATAGGTGGAAAACTACAAGTGTTGGAGAGGATGTAGAGAGATAAGAACACTTATTCACTCTTGGTGGGAATGTAGAATAGTACAGCCACTGTGGAGGACTGTTTGGCACTTCCTAAGGAAGTTGAATATAGATTTGCCAAGTGACCCAGCAATACCACTACTGGGTATATACCCAGAAGAACTAAGAGCAGTGACATAAACAGATATCAGTACACCGATGTTCATAGCAGTGTTATTCATGATTCCAAAAGGTGGAAACTACCCAGGTGTCCATTAACCGGTGAATGGATAAACAAACTGTGGTGTATTCACATGATGGAATATTGTGCAGCTGTAAGAAGAAATGAAGTCATGAAACATATGACAACATGGATGAACCTGGAGGACATTATGCTGAGTGAAGCAAACCAGACACAAATGGACAAAAATTGTATGATTGCACTATTATGAACTAAAGATATCGTGTAAACTCATGGAGGTAATAATTAGAATATAGGTCACCAGAAAATAGAATGAGGTTAGAGAATGGAAAGCTGAGGGTTAACCTGTGTGGAATTGGTAAAAAGATTGTTTGCAAATCTTTGGAAATGAATAGAAATAGTGAAAGCGTATCATGGTGTTTGTAACTAGCAGAGCTATTGTATGAGTTTGACAGTGGTTGAAACAGAAAGTTTGAGGACATGTGTAGTACTAGAAGGAAAGCTAAAAAAGGTAACATGGGACTGTATAACATAGTGAAACCTCATGTGAAACACAAATGTGGGTAATATTGCATATATAAGACTGTTTTTACAGAATAGAAATACAAATATATTAGAGAGATGGAAACAGAACAGCAGCTATGTACAGCAGGGGAAGCATAGAGAGATTGAGAGTTGATGAGTTTTGTTTGTTTGTCTGTTTATTATTATTGGAATAATGCAAATGCTCTAATAATGATTGAAGTGATGAATGTACAACTATGTGATTACACCAATACCATTGATTGTATGCTTTGGATGGATTTATGCTTTATTAATATGTATCAATAAAATTGATTAGTTAAAGAAAACACAATGAGATACCATTTCACAGCCATTAGAATGACTACTATTAAAAAATTGGAAAATAACAAATGCTGATGAGGTTTTGGAGAAATAGGAACACTCATTCATTATTGGTGAGAAAGCAAAACGGTGCAGCCGCTGTGGAAAACAATTTGGTGGTTTCTCAGAATGTTAAGTATAGAATTACCATATGACCTAGCAATCCCACTTCTAGGTGGGATATCCAAAAGAATTGTAAGCACAGACTTAAACAAATATTTGTACACCAATATTCATAGTGGCATTATTTATAAGTGCCAAAAGGTGGAAGCAACACAAATGTCTACCAAAGGAAGAATGGATAAATAATATTGGTATAAACATACAATGGAATATAATTGTAAAAAGAAGTTCTGATATATGCTACAATATGGATGAACCTTGAAGACATTGTGTTGTGTGAAATAAGCCAGACACAAAAGGGCAAATATTGTATGATCTCCCTTATATGGAATAATTAGAATATGCAAATTCATAGAATCAGAAACTAGAATACAGATTACCAATGGGCTGTGGTAGAGTGGGGAAAGGGAGTTAATGATCAATTGTTACAGAGTTTCTGCTTGGGGTGCTGGAAAAGTTTTGGTAATGAATGAGGGTGACAGTAGCACAACACTGTGAATGTATTTAACACCACTGAATTGTATACTTGAAAGTGGCTAAAATGATTAATTTCGAGGTTGTATATATATTTTACAGAATTGAACTATAAAACACAAAAAATGAGCTGTACTTACAAAGAGTAGAGTATGGAAATGTGGTAGGTTGAATGATGTACCCCAACAAGCACATGTTCATCATCTTCCTCACATCCCTGTGGGTATGAGCCCATGGTAAATGGGACCTTGGGAAGATGTTATTTGTAGTTAAGGTGTGGCCAACTGAGCCTGGGTGGGTCTTAATCCAGATTCCTGGATGCCTTATAAAGAAGAAGCCACAGGGAGGACCAGAAGCAGGAAATCAGCAGAAATTGGAAGAGCAGGGAGAAAGGAGAGGGCACTGCCTTGAGGTAGGAAAGCCAAGGATCACTGACAGCCAGCACCAGAATGCCATAGTCTTTGGGGAGAAAGCACGGCCTTGGCAAGGCAATCCAAGTTAGCATCAGCCGTGCTAAGCCATGATGATCGTGTGTGCCCTGGAAAAGATGTGATGAGAAGGTCACTTCACTTCTGTGGTCTTCCTCCCCCAACCCATAACCCCAGTCTAACCATGAGAAAAACATCAGACCAATTTCAATTTAGGGACATTCTACAAAATACCTGGACAGAACCTCACAAAACTGTCAAGATCATCAAAAACAAGGGAAGTTGGAGAAACTCTCACAGCCAACAGCAGTGTATGAAGATATGACTACTGAATGAAATGTGGTCTCCAGGGTCAGGAAAGGACATTAATGGGAAAACCAGTGAACTCCTTATCAAATCTGGAGTTTAGTTAATAATAAGGTACCAATGTTGGTTTCTTAGGGTGACAAATGTAGCACTCTAGTGTCAGTAGGAGAAGGTAGGTGAGGCGTGCATTGGAACTCTGGGTTATCTCGCTACTTTTCTGAAAATCTGAAATGATTTTAAAATAAAAGTCTATTTAAAAAAAGAAAATACATTCACCATCAATAAAATTATACATCAACAAGCTCTTTGTATATTAAAAAAAAAAGCAAACCTAATTTACTTTTAGCCCTTTAAATTATATTTAATACATGTTGGTATAAACATTATGAATTAGAATAATTTCTTTCTGCCCATGCATTCCAAAGCCTACATTTTAAATAATAAAGGGTCTTTGTCCTTCTTATATCGGGCTGCCTGCAAGCATGGCTGTAAGAATGCAGCTGTGACCTTTGTCTATATTCTCAACCCCTGTTTGCTTGGGGTTTCCAGTATAGCCAGGAATTAAATGCTAGAATGGAGTCTGAGTGTATCCTTGCTGGGTGGCTAATGATAAACTGGATCTTTGGCCTTTCAGTTTTCCTTCTCTCAATCAATCGGGGCTGTGTAGATCTTGTTAAGGATAAGAGCCAGGTCTTGTTAAAGATGTTACGATGTGTTCTAAAGGCAGCAAGAAGCTTTTGAAGATTTTAAGTAAGGGAGATGCATAATCAGAACAAGATCCTCCTAACTGCCAAGTAAAAAATAGAAGGGAAGGCTCAAAAGGGACTTTGGGAAGGTTATGATGGTAGTCTAGTCAAGAGATGATTGTAGCTTAGACCAGGGTGGTGGCATAACAGGTGCGAATTTCTGACACCACAACAGATAATAATAATAGTAATAACAATAATAACAAACAACATTTATATGACCCTGTAGAGTGTATAATGCAAACACTATTACATTCTTTGCCAATTAATGTTTACAAGTGTGGGTAGAATTTCCAGTTTGCAAATGAGGAAAACAGGAGCCATAAGAAATTAAATGAACTGCTCAAGGTTAGCAGCTGCATTTAACCCAAATGTTTGGAGTCCAGTTTCAATGTGCTTTCCAGTGCCCTGCTTCAAGATTAAAGAGGAGATGCATGTTAACAATGTGGTCTTTTACCCTTTGGGTTAATGATTTTCAGTTACTATACTTAGGAGCTTATTATAGTAGGAGGCTCAACCCTCAGAGATTCTGATTCAGTAGTTTCAGGGAGCTGGGGGTGGGGTGGGGCAGAACTCAGAAGCACCCTTGGGTGATGCAAGGAAGGTGCCCCGTGGACCACACTTTGAGAACCAACATTGCTGTGAGTCTTCCCTTGTC
The DNA here is from genome assembly GCA_029593785.1 of Cabassous unicinctus. NCBI lineage: Eukaryota > Metazoa > Chordata > Mammalia > Cingulata > Chlamyphoridae > Cabassous > Cabassous unicinctus. The sequence continues at coordinate 7,297 of JAQZBX010011641.1, read as the reverse complement.
TTCCCAGTTGCCACTCACAGGCATCCCTGAAACTGGGGGATCATTCTCCAAGTCCACACTATGATGATTTTAAAACAGATACACAAATTTTAAACTATTATTGGAGCGATCATCTTTTCTAACCTGGATAGCATGAGCAAACTATTTTTGCTGTATGATAACTATCTTGGCCCTTTTACGCACGCCGAGGCTGAAGCCTCTCCTGGAATGTCACCTGGTCTCTCCTGTGACATGTGTCCTTATGCCCTGGACCCTCTTCCTGCGGCTTCCTGGCAGCAGATGTCTCAGCCACAGGGCAGGCAGCAACCTTTGGAGCCCTCCTGCCGCCCAGCTCACAGCGCCTGCTGCACAGTTACCTCTCCAGGCAGAGACCTGAGCCCATCAACAGAATCAGTGCATGACTTCTCGTGGCCACAGAGAACAGGGGGTGGGAGAGGCCACTTTTTGGCATTTTCCCATCTTGAATCACCCCAGCTAAACTGCAGGTTATCCCTGCAATGGATTAATCATCCTCCCTTTAAGAAAATAACTAAGCTGTCCCTAATCACTCCTTGTCTTATTTGGCCTTCTTTCTATTTTGCTTAGCTTCCTGGCACGTCTTAAAATCAGATGTACTTCTTTATGTAATTGCTTTCTGTTAGCATTCCGTTCGAAGGTCACTCAAGGCATGTGATTCATTGTTTATGAATTTTTTCTACTTTTTCATAGCTCCCAGGAAGATACATTCTCCTGCGTCTGCAATTCAAGCTACAAAAGATAGGTCCTGTCTAATGCAGCTAGGTGTTTTGAAGTACAGAACCACAGTGACCCATCTATGTTTTCTTCTCATACAGTGTGCCTCGGTCTCCACCAGCTGCCGTAGAGTTCCTGTCTCCTCACTCTCCACAGAAACATTTTGCTGGAAGGTAGAGTTAGAGGGAGGAAGAGGGAATCCAGAGAAAGCTGTGCCCTTCATGTGGCGATGGTGTTTCAAAGCCCCTCTCAGACATGTGGCTAGGTAGGGAGAGTGGAGGGGCATGTTTCTGCATCACCCAAAGGGCTGCTACCTACAACCCAGGGGGATGGACTCCTCTCATCACCTCTGTGTCTGGTGTCTGGTAGATGAAAGTTGTGACCGTATATTGAGAACCTACTATGGACCAGGAACCATGGAATCACTTCTCATAACTTTGCTCAGTTATAAACGTCTCTTCCTTTCAAGCAGATGAGGATACATGTGCCAATTTTTAGCTGAGGCTGTCTCTGTGACCCCTCAGCCTCAAGAAACAGAAACGTACAACCTGGATTCTGCAGGGTGTGTAAACTTGGCTGGGTTATGGTGTCCAGTTGTTTGGCCAAGCAAGCACTGGCTTAATTGTTACTGCCATGGTATTTCATAGATGGATTTACATGACATTGCATCTACTGTTGATTGCATCTACAGTCAACAAAGGAGATTTTCCTCAGCAATGAGGGAAGTCTCCTCCCCCAGTCCATTGGAGGCCTTAACAGCCAGAGCTGAGGATTTCAGAAGTCAGAAAGAAGAGGTTCTGCCTCTGCTTCAGCCAGCCAGCTTCTCCTGGGGAATTCAACATCATCTTTATCAGAGTTTCCAACTTGTGACCTGCCCTACAAAAGTCAGCCTTGCCAATCCCCATGGTCACATGAGCCAATTCCTATGATAAACTCTCTCTTTCTATGTACACAGACACAGACTCAGACACACACACATCCTGTAGGTTCTGTTTCTCTGGAGAATCCTAAACATGCAGGGCTTCCCTATGGCCTCCCAAAGAGCACAACTCCTGGCCATGCCCATTGCTGGGAACACCTGGAAAGTCACATGACCACCCACAGTGGTCCTCAGATACTCCTTGGGTTTAGCTGAGAACTGACCTCAAGGTATCCTCTTAGAGCAAGTCCCTGGGGGTCAGGAAATAGTTCAGCAATTTTGGAGGTATTCCTTACCTTAAAGAGTGGGACTGGAGGGGCTTTTTTCCCTGCCCTTCTTTCCAAGAGGTGGAGATGGACACACATCTTTGGTCTCTCCACATCAGCATGGCCAGGTGAAGCCAGAGAACATTGTCTACTCTAAAGCAGTGTGGCAACTTATTTTTTAAGATTTATTTTATTTATTTACCCGCCTCATTGTTTGTGATCTCTCTCTACTCTTCGTGTCTTTTCCTTGTGTGCTCTCTGTGTCTGTTCATCTTCTTTTCAGGAGGCACCAGGAACTGAACCTGGGACCTCCCATGTGGGAGGGAGGTGCCCAATCACTTAAGGCATCTCCACTCCCTGCTTGTTGTGTCTCCTTATTGTGTCATCTTGTTGCGGCAGCTCACCGTGCCAGAATGTCATGTCAGCTTGCTGTCTTGCTCGTCTTCTTTAGGAGGCACTGGGAACTGAACCTGGGCCCTCCCATGTGGTAGGCGGGCACCCAACTGCTTGGGCCACATCTGCTTCCCGGTGTGGCAACTTTTAACTCTACTCCTTTGATTCTGCTAGTGGGGTAGAGGGACAGTCCCCCTGCATAGTCACTGCCCCACATACACCCCATGATATTGGGGGCCTAGACACACCTGCCATATGGCCCACTGTTTTAGTTTGCTAAGGCTGCCAATGCAAAATACCAGAAATGGGTTGACTTTTACAATGGGAATTTATTAGGGTAAAAGCTTACAGTTCTGAGGCTGTGAAAATGACCAAATCAAGGCCATCAGAGTGAAGGAAGGGCTCCTTGCAGTCGCTGGCAGCAGAGTACACTGATGTGTTCCAGGGCTCCAGAAAGAGTATTCTGGCCAGGCGTGGGCTGATTGCCAGGCCCGAAGCCAGGCAGCTGTGGTTTGGGGCAGGGTGCCAGTGCCAGCAGGGAGCCGGGGTGCCAAATGGGAGCTGAGCAGACACCCAGTCACATGCCAGACTTGGCCCATGGGGTGGGTTTAGGGAGAAATGTTCTGGTTGGAGGAAACCTAGGTGCCAAAGAACTTTCCTCAGACACCGGGTCATGGACGTAGGGTCATGAGACTCACTGGTCACCCACCAGTGGCAAGGGCTCCAGGTTATGAAATACCCAGGCTGGGTAGCATCAGCTCAGCTACCTGGCAGCACAGAGCAAGTGAGCAGACATCCTGGGGGTGGGGGGTGGGATTGCCTTTAGTCCCATCCTTCCCACCAGATTCTCTTTCCCATGGCAAGCAGCCATGCCTACAGTCACAAAAGATGGGGTCTTGCAAAAGTCCTCAGTAGGTGTTCTTGTTCTTGTTTAATATCTGAAATACACAGAGACTTTGGATGATGATAGACAGACAGATAGATGAATAGACAGACAGACAGACAGAAACATACACAGAAAGAGACATACTCACACCTAAAGATAGGTTTTGTTGTATACATAGTAGATGAATTTCTAAAAAGTTGTGTTTAAATCATATTTTTGTAAATAATCCTTACCCGAGATTTATCAGGTCACCATCTCCTGATGGATCTGTGTGTTCTCTTCTATTAAATAATGAGATATGTGCAACTTAGTTCTTTTTTTCCTTTTTCTATTTTATTGCCAAGAAGCTCAGAGTTAACCTTCACCCTTAACATCATCACTTCCTTCATTTAAGTCATCTAATATAATTGTTTTCTTTCAACCCATTTCGTTACTTGACTTCTGTATATAAGTCCTTGATGTAATAATTTTAGGGATGTTTATCACATGCAGTTTTCAATGCATGTGAATAATGTGTAAGTAACAAATAAATAAGTTGGATTTTCTAGAATTTTAAGAATATATACCAGGGACATTTGCCAATTGGTGGATTACTAAATTCTAGAAGAGCAGAAGAATTCTATTGAAATAAAAATATACCCTCTTATAGAGACCCTTGTATAGAGTTTTGAGTATAATATCCATCCATCCTCTGTGATTAATGTCTTACAGGATATGTACAACTGTTTGTGAAGGGATATAATCAGAATTACCCTGTGGCAGGAGAGAACTACTAGTCTCCAAATGTTGGCTGATGCTGCCAGCAGTGCTAGCTTTGCAACTCCTTTCTCAGCCATATTTGCAAACACACCCTAGGAATGTTGGCCACATCCTCCCTGGGCAATTCGGACAATGGTTTTGCAGTTCTTTATCTGACCCACTTGGTCAACACTGGCGCCTTGACTCAAAGATATCAGAGAGGAGAATGGCCTGCAGTGTCGCTGAGTCCATTCCTCAGGGAGGGGCAGGAGTGAAGCAACCCAATCTGCCCCTTCCACCCCTGGGGAGAAGCCTGTGGTGAAATCTCCCCTGTATACCCAGAGCAAGCCATTCACACTGCCGTCTTAGGAGCGACCAATTTAGTTTCTCACTCTGGCTTCTCTCCTTTCCTTGTGTCCATCCTTACTGCATTCTTGGAGATCATTGGTTGGGGCAGGAGTGTGACAAGAAAACCTTTCAGGGACATTTCATGTGACCAGTAGCTAATGTGCGACCCAGCTTTGTTAACACTGGTTTGGGGCCCAGTGAGCAGAAGTGACGCTGGGGGGTGGGGGTGTGAGGTTTAGGAGATTGTGCTGATATTCTGCCAAGGGGTTGATTTGCCTCATGATACTTCCCCTCAAGAGACTGCAGAGATGTGGGACCATCTAGCCCAATTCCCCAGGCAGGGAGACATTGGTGTAGAGTGGTTGGCTTTAGAGCCAAAATCTGCATAAGGCAGAGAACCATTGCACTAATGCTAGCTCCTCTCTGATAGAGTCCCTCAGGCACTGAGCCATGCTAGGCACAGGCGTTTGCTCCCAGGCCTCATCTCATAGTCCAGAAAGGAAAAGTCCTGGAGAACACCTGGTCATGGTCTTAAAATAAGTAAAGGACTGACATGGGATAAAGAGAGAACTTATCTGGTGTAACTTTTTGAGGAACATAACTAAGGCATATGAATGCAGGTTAGAGAGAAACAGAATAGGGTTCAAAAATAAGGAAAAATTTTCTACCCCATAGAGTTGTTCAAAAAGTAGATTGATCCAGTTTGAAGGAAGTGTTCAGGCAGGGAGTTTGAGTAACCATGTAGGTAGGAGGATGGATAGGGAATTCTTACATAGAGTGGGAAGCTGGGTCAGATGACCTTGGGGATTCCTATCAAGCCATGACCTTGTGACTATAACAGTGCCTCCTTAGTTTATAGCCAACTTAACATTCTCAAACCCTTTCTGAGGAAAGACTCAGCAAAAATGGGAAGTGGAGGCAGAGACATAACTTTAGCTAAAGACCAAAGAGACATCAGTTCTCTGGAGGAATGGACTTCACAGAGCCTTCTCGGCTTCTCAGTGCACAAGAGACACTCAAAGATATGTGCAAAATGTCTTCCCACTGGAGCACTCAGGAGATTCCTTGGTGTCCCAGTGCTTTGTCTGGTTTTGAGCTCCCAAGGACTAAAGCATCAGATAGTGTCTCTTCTGCTTCCCGTGAATTCCAAGTAGATTTCTCTTTAAGGCACTGAAGGCAAATTCTTGAGGTGAGACTTAAGTGGATCCTGTTAGTTATAGTCAAAAGGAGTCTTCTTTGAAGACAGTAAAGACGTTAAGGTAAACATATTATAATACATGTCTAGGCTCATTCATTTGAATAAAGATTACATTTAAATGTAACTTAAAAAGATCAAAGCCCTAAATATAAGAACCAAAAGTACAAAACTCCTAGAAGAAAACGTAAGGAAACATATTGAGGACATTATGTTAGGCACTGGTTTCCTAGACTTTACACCAAAAACACTAGCAACAAAAGAAAAAATAATAAGATCTCATCAAAATTAAAAATTTTTGTGCATCAAAGGATTTTATCAAGAAAAGAAAAAGACAACCTACAGAAAGGGAGAAAATATTTGAAAACCATATGTCTGATAAGGACTTAATATCCAGAATATATAAAGAACTCCCACAACTCAATAACAAAAAGACAAACAACCCAATTGAAAAATGGGGAAAGACTCCAATAGACATTTCTCCAGGGAAGATATACAAATGGCTAATAAACACATGAAAATATGCTCAACATCATTAACCATCAGGGAAGTGCAAATTGAAACCATAATGAGATATATCTCACACCCACTAGAATGGCTACTAATTAAGAAATGGAAAATAACAAGTGTTGGAGAAATAGGAACCCTAGTACATTGTCAGTGGGTGTTTTTAGTTTCCTGGCTGCTAAAACAAATACCATACAATAGGTTTGTTTAAACAACGGGAATGTATTGGCTTATGGTATTAAGGCTAGGAGAGGTCCAAAATTGAGACATCAGCAAGGTGATACTTTCTCCCTGAAGACTGAGACATTCTGGGGCTGACTGCCAGCCATCCTTGCCCTAGGCTTTTCTGTCACATGGCAATGCACATGGCAATGCACATGGCAATGTCTTTTCCTTCCTCCTTTGGAGTCTGTTGACTTCTGGCTTCTCCCCTTGTCTTTTCTCTCTGTGGCCTTATCTATAAGCCCTCTAAGATTAGGGTTAAGATCCATCCTGACTGAGTTGGGCCACATCTTAACAGAGGTAACCTCATTAAGAGATCCTATTTTCAATGGCTTCACACCCTCAGGGATGGATTAAGATTAAGAACTTGTTTTTCTGGGGTACATAACTCCAAGCCTACAGTGGTACAGCCATGTGGGAAAACAATTTGGCGGTTCCTCAGAAAGTTAAGTATAGATCTTCTCAAGTGCCCATGGATGTTTCTCCAGGATAGACCACATGTTAGGTCACAATGAAGCTCTCAATAAATATAAAAAGATTGAAATTATACAAAGTACCTTCTCAGATCATAATGGAATGAAACTGGAAATCAATAATAGACTCGAAAAAAGTAAATTCACAAATGTATGGAGGCTGAACAACACAATCCTAAATAATCAGTGGGTAAAGAAGAAATTGCAAGTGAAATCAGTAAATATATTGGGACAAATGAAAACGAGAACACAACGTATCAAAACTTATGGGATATAACAAAGGCAGACTTGAGAGGGAAATTTATAGCCCTAAATGACTATATTAAAAAAGAAGAAAGAGCTAAACTCAAAGATTTAACTGAACAACTAGAGAAACTAGAAAAAGAACAACAAACCAATCCCAAACCAAGCAGAAGGAAAGAAGTAATAAAGATTAGACAGAAATAAATGAAAATGAAAGCAAAAAAAAAAAAAAGAGAGAGAAAGAGAAAATCAACAAAACCAAAAGCTTGTTCTTTGAGAAAATCAGTAAAATTGACAAACCCTTAGCTAGACTAACAAAGAAAAAAAGAGAGAAGATGCAAATAAATACAATCAGAAATGAAATTGGGGAAGTTA
>JAQZBX010011640.1:0-42394 GCA_029593785.1 Cabassous unicinctus | reverse complement strand
GGAAGCTCGGATGTTCGGTGGTCACGGATCATGGCCAGAGCGAAGGTTACCCACAGCCGGGGAAGCCCCCTGCCTGCCTTTTCCACAGGAGGACAGCAGTGGAGGCGCAGGAACTGCAGTGGAGGCCAGGGGAGGGGCAGAGAGGGGGCGGGGGCTGGGGAGGGGCTGGGATCCCAGGGAGATTCACAGATGAGACGGACGCCTGTGGGGACATCGTGGCCTTCCAGAGTAGACTGCTGTGGCCGAAAGCCTCCCACTCAGCCCCCCACCCTATACGCTGAGGCTTGGTGAGAGGTGACCTGGGCTGGGCAGGTGACTGTCCACTCCCCTCCCTTTGGCCTCACAGAGCCTCCCAGACCCCGGTTTCAGGGCACTTCCTGGGGCCCCCACCCATGCCTGCCCCACGCTGAGGCTCCAGGCTGTCTCCACTCCCAGGGCTCTGGCCTCGGCACCTTTGCCAGCTGCACCCTTTGGTCTCGAAGCTGGAGGGGTCATCTTCCAAGCATTTCTTTTTGCATCTCTTCCTGTTCACGACCCTCTCTGCTCCATCCCTCCCACCCCAGGTGCGTTTCCTATCAAAATTGCAGCCTCGACGCCCCCTTGCCTGGCTGACCACCAGGCCCCACACTGATGAGCCTGCCTTAAACAGGACTTTTATCCTGCTCCTCCTCTGACCACAAGCCTTCAGCAGCTCCCTATTTCCTCCTGGAGCAGCTGGACACCTCAGCCTTCACTAGCCAACCGTTTCAACCTACCATCTCACTCCTCACTCCCCACCCTGGACTCAGCCCGGAGACTCACTGCCTTCCTCACTGCCTACCTCAGCACTTTCTCCACATGCTGCCAGAATATTCCACCACCTTCTCCCATTTTCCCCTGCTCTGCGGTCTTTGAGGCGTGAACTGGCACCGGCCATCACGCTGTTTTCCCTGTAGTTTGCTAATGAATTGCCTCATGGTGGTCTCGTCCTTGTGCCTTTCCTGTAGCAGATTATAAGTATTTACTTATGGGATGTATTTATAATAGAGAAAATCAAGAAATAATTCAAATGGACAAAAATAATGGGAACGGTGTGAGAAATATGCGGTAGATATGCCAAAGCTGGCTGTGGAGATTGTAGCAAGAGGGCACACACTTATAGAAATGATGTCAAGTGAAAAACAAAAACAAAATGAATAGGAGAAAAGACTGGAAGGAAATCGACTCCTTTGTTCTCAGACCTCAGCTGGGCTATCATTTCTTGCCGCGGAAGAGGTACAAAGTATTTGCAGACTGCTGCTGCACAGTCCACGTGCAAGGAGCTCAGGTGATTTCTGTTCTTTGCTTCTTTTCTAACGGAAATGACTTCAGTCCTTGCAGTTTCAGGAATGACGGGGGTTGGAGGCACGTGGCTGTCTGTCTGGGTGCCCACCTCCAGCACCCCCAGCTCCTGCCGATCCAGGACTCAGGCAACGGAGCTCTCAGGTGGGAGATTCCCTGGGCACCCCACGAGGCCCTGCTTGCCTGCCTGGGGTGGCCCGGTCATCTGGGCCTGAGTGAGGCAGAATGGGCATCAGCACCCATTTCCTTTGCAGTTTGCAGTAATTCCACCGCTTCCTCTGGGCACCTCCGCCAAACCCCTTGCCCAGCCTGGCAGCTGGAGGGACTCTCCAGAGAACCCCCAAGCCTCATCTGCCTTATTTTCCTGGCCAGCCATTTTACAGGGAAGCTACGGCCCACGTGGTTGGAAAGCAGCCTGCCAGGACTCAGCCTAAGCTTCTCTCGTCACTGCTCTTGCCAGTGACCTCTGGGTGTTCTGGATTCAGGCATCGACTCCACTCGGGTGTCGCCAAGGGACTCCAGGGCCCATCAGGAAGGTCATCACACTCATGCCTGGGTTGCTGGTGGAGCTACCACGTGGGTTGCCACGATTAGCCACGAGTGATCCTGACCTCGAGGGTGTCAAGTGTGGCATTTTCCAAAGGGATCACAGAATAATGCAGGAGCATACACTTTCCTTTAGGCCTTTGGAGTTGTCTCAGATTTAACCCACAGCTGGTTCAGGACCCCTGCTGCTTTAGGTCTTGGGAGCATCTCGGCAATCTTCCTTACTAATCGTAACTATTTCACCTAGTTTCCCTCAGGTACTAGGCCATTATTTCAACCCGGTGTGTTTGGGACTCTAACCTGAGACTATGGTACGAGCTTTGTAGCTGGATTTTTATTTTTTTATTTTTAATTTTTGGCAACTGTAGCTGACTGTGGCTCAAACATCGGAAAATAAGTTGATATTTGTATATCTTTAGGTAGTTATATGGATATTCCTGTATGCATTTATGAAGATTATTTCAAAGTATCATTTGTTGGGTGCATGCAAACACACAAAATTTCCTGTGCTGAGTCTGGCCTTGGAAGGAACAGGCCTGGGTCTGACTCCAGCTTCCATGTCATCTCAGCAACCCCAGCCCCTCCCAGCCCCTCTCCTCATGGGAACGATGGCAAAAATGCATCTATGAATGTCATATACAGTTCTTGTACACAGTAAATGCTCAATAAATAGCTCTTCATTTGGGGAAGCCGAACAATGTAAGTTGAAAGAAACTGAGAGGCGTGGATTCACATCGTTTGTGTAATAAGGAAGGGAGACAAGAGAGGGAGAGAAAGAAGAAGGGAGGGAAGGAGGGAAAGAAAGTAGACTGGAGGAATGAGTACGTAAATATCCTAGCTTCACGGGTAGCGCATTTCACCCCTTTGAGGCTGAGTTTCTTTATCTATAAAATGGGGATAATAACACCTACATCATTTGTTGTGAAGACTACAACAGACAAGGTGTAAAGTGTATCTAGTATAGAACGTCGTTCTCCGCTCAACAGGCAGCTAGCGCCATGACCAAGCAGCCAGCACCCACTGCTGGCTGGCACCTGGCGGACTCCGACGACTCTTGCTCCAGCGGCCCTGCTGTCAGCACTGTGGGGGCACAGACACAAAGGGCATGCTTCTTGTCTGGTGTTATCTTTTAAAAAGCACCAATGAATTCATTAGGATGCCATTCATAGAGTGAGATTTCATCTTAGCGTTAGATGACGTAAGAAGAATTGTGGGCCTGGCCAGTCCCTAGGAACTGGGGCTCTTCACAGACCCAAGCAAGAGGCCAGCCAAATGCGGTCGTTTCCCCGGCAAGGCTGGGACTCTAAAACAAGAGTCTGCAGCCACCAGGAACCGAAAGTGAGTCAGAGGCGAAAGCGAACCGTGCTGCTCTGATCTGCCTGCCTGTGGGAAAGCATGGGCTAGGGCAAAGAAACAGGTCAGTGGGTTGCCTGTTCCCAAGCACGGCTCGGGCCTGCAGTCTTGCCGAGCGTTCAAGCAAGGCCCAGTGTGGGGAGTGGGGGAACTCCCACAAATCATCTAATCTCATTTGTTAAATTCCAGATGACTAATCGTTTTGTCTTCCTGGTAATCCAGACAGGGTCGTGCTTCCAGAGGCAGGGCTTTTTAACAGGGGCATTCTGACTCCTCAGGAAAAGGCCAAAGTCAACACCAGAACTTTCCTCCGGTCTGCAAGGAAAACAGCAACTACATATTAAATGCTCCTGGGTGCCACCCACCGTCCTCACTGCTTTGAGTGCTCTTCCCATTTAGTTTTCACAAGGGGGAGGGGAGGGGGGCAGGCCTCAGTCATCTCCACTTTACAGATGAGGAAAAGGAAACTCCAAGAGCGCAAGCAACTCACCTGGAGCGGCAGGCCGGAGCCTGCTCTCACCAGCACAAGCTCACACCACCGTGCCCCTCCCTCGCCCACCTCTGCGTCCTGGGACCTGACACGGGAAGCCTGAGACTGGGCATGGTGGGAGTATTTACACCACTGAAATTGGTGCACGCTCCAAATCAGGGCCCTGTTCTTTACCGCCTGAGAACGGGCTGCTAACTATTTACCAGCCACTCTGCGGGCAGAGCCAGGATTCAGACGCAGGTCTCTCCTCTGCTCGAGCTCATACTCCTTCCAGTTGGTGGCCCCAGCAGAAACGGGCTCTAACCAGGCACGGTCTGGCTGTGGACGGCGGGTCCTCGGGAAGCTGAGCTCGGAGGAAGGTGGAACGCTGGCTGACCAGGTTCTCTTGTGTCTCTTCTCCGGGGCCTGCAGGAGATGCCCCCGTCAAATGCAAGTGTTTGCATAAACCCGTCTGAGCCCTTGTCCTTTCTGTGCTGAGCTAAAGAGCCAACTTGAGTGACAAGGGCCGAGGAGGCTGGAGGCAGGATTTACAAGGCCTTAAGAGTGTGGGCTCATAGGCGGTGCTTTCACCTTCAAAGCATTTTATAGCCACTTGCTAATTAGTCCTGAGCTGCTCTCTGTGCAGGTACCTGCTCAATGGCAGGCTCAACAGGCAAGAAGCGTCTACAAATACACAGGTGACCTTTGTCCACTTGCCAGGGCCACTCGCTGCTGGCCCCGTATTGCTGTCAGGGGTAGAGATAAAAATCACACAAAGTTTGAATCCTGGCAATTGAAATATGATGCAGCTATTGTCATTTTCTGTTGTTCAGTGCCCCCAAGGAAAATCAGTTCAAGGCCCCCTCCACCCCCAACACATAGGAATAATGGTGGTAAGTACAAAATAGGTCTTCAAAAAGAAATCATATGCTTCTCTTCCCATAAACCCCTGCATGGTACAGCATCCTTCACTGGGGAAGACAAAATAAACTTCAGTCCTGTCAGCTGGAGAGTTGTGGACACACGAGGAACGGCACTGGGTCCTCACTGGCCAGTGGGGGTGGCTCTGAAGTGTAACCTCTCATCCAGGGCATGGGGCCATCCTCCTCATTTGCTTCCTTCACGGGAGATGAGAGTCTGTGACAGTGTCTCTGCGTCAGCCGGGTCGTTCTTTATCATCTGGCTGTCCTGGGTGTTTACAGGTCCTGAGAAGGGGCGCGGGCAGGAGGGGGGCACTCCCAGGTCATGCTGCTGGTGACTGTGCTGTCCCTCCTCAAGGGCTTTTTGAAAGCCCAGGGCCTGGTCCACAGGACCCCACAGTGTGAACCAGCCTCTGCTGGGGCTGGAGTTGGAAACCCCTGTGGGGTCTGAAGTGAGTCCTGACTTGGTTCAGGCTTGGCTGTGAGAGCAGCAGAGCCTAGCTCATGGCCCTCTGTGGGAGGAGCGTGGTCACAGCCGACCCCAGCGACCGTGTCACAGAGCCTCAGACGGAGGACCAGTGGGCAGAGGGCGGGGCCAGGCACGGGCTGCCCAGAGGGAGGGTGTCAGCGGTCAGGGCCAGAAGACCTCAGAGCGGCCGCTGGCTCAGGGGCCATCAGCACTTGCCCAGAGAATCACCTGGAGAGCTTGAGTCAAATCCAGCTGCCCAAGCTCTGGCTAGTGAGTCTGTGATTCTGCAGGCCTGTGGTGGGGACCAGAAGAGCATTTCTTAAAAAGGAGCCCCAGGTGATGCTGAGGAGCCAACCGCCCATCTGGTCTAGCCCCCTCCTGCCCTTCCTCAGTCACTAAATGGCAGCGCTGGGATGAGCTGGACTGTTCCCCGTGCTGGGAATTCCTCAGCCTCCAGGGCAGCGGGCACAGTGCCTGCAGGTAGAGGAACCCAGAGGGGGGCAGCCCCCAGCTGGTGGTCAGGCCAGCAGGGAATGGCTCAGGCAGCTGGAGAATCCAGGGTGGGGAGAGGGAGCGCTCGCTGGTCCCGCAGGGGCCGAGAACCAGTTCCTCTTTCAGGCTCACGTGGTAAAACTGGGTGCCAAGAGCCACAAGGGGAACTGAGGGGACAAGAGGGAAAGGCCTGGCTAAACCCTGCACATGCCCTACAAGGGGGCCGGTGGCCTCGCCCCGCCTGGGAAGGCGGCAGGTAAGAGCGTGCTTGCCTCACCTCCTCCGTGAGCAGGACCCACTTCCCTACGGGGAAAGCCTTCAGGGAAGAAGATGGTTAAAGCAAATCGTAGGGCTTACGGTAACTGGTCCAGCTCACAGCAGTCGCCTTGGGTGTAAGGGAAGCTGTGGGTGGTGAGCAGAGGCCAGGGTCCCCGGTTCCCAGACTCGCCCCTAATTTGCTGTGAGAGTTTCTTCAGCCCTTGGGCCTCAGGTTTCTCCTCTGAACGCTGAAGGGAGTAGCAGGGGTTGAAGGGGGATGGAGGACCAGGGGAACTAGCTGACTTGTGCTATCCCCTTCCAGTTCTGACAATCCGTCAGCCTAGGAAAAATGGCGCCTGCTCGGGGTGTCCTTCCCAGTTCCGCTTCTGCATGGCTGCAGAGCTGCTAGGCCTGAGCCCGTCTATGACACATGCCGGTGATAACCTGTGACCCCTGACCTTGCTTTCTCAAGGATGATTCCCATGGTGCAGCATAAACCCAAAGAGCTCCTCCAGGGGCCTGGGAGGGGGGCTGGGGAGAGAGGCAAGGGCAGATTCATGGACTTATCCAGCAAACCCGCGCTGTGCCCACCGTTAGGGCGGACCACGTGCCCGGTGCGTGCACAGGGTGGTGGAAAGCAGGGATGGGAGGTCTGCCAGCTGGGTGGCTCGAGTCCTTCAGGCGGCTTCTTTTCCCACTGGAGGACTGCCCCAGATGGGAAATGGTGGGGCGTAAAAAGCACACACACACCCCCACACACACATGCACACAGCCACACAGGGGTAAGACACTAAGACACTAGCATCAAGGAAAAACAAGCACCAAGTGGTATTTAATCTTAAAACTTAAAGCAGGTTTCAGGGACAAAGGCTTTGGAATAAGGGGTGTGCATTTATGCCATCTTACTTTCCCTGGAAAGACGCTGCATCATGATAGGTAATTTTATTTCTTCCAACTAAAACATACAATGAAGGAAAGAAAGCAGGAGCAACCGGAAGTGAGGGGGATCTGGGACTCAGGTCACCGCCAGCCAGCTCAAGTTTGGGTTCCAGGACAGTCGAGGCTGTCTGGGGCGCTCGAGGCTGCTATGTGAACAAAATGCTGCCAGGCAGATGTTCCAAGCGGCTTCCAGGAAGCAGCCGTATGTGCTGACATGCGTGTGGACAGAGCAGTCTGGCTGGCCACCTCGCAAGACTGGTGTTTCCTAGAGCTTTCCATTGGCAAACGCTGCCTCCTGGAACTGAGGGACAAAGGTTTTGAAATAAGCCCTGGTGGGAAAGAGGGGGATAAAAAAAATGTGGTTAGAACAAACGACTTGAAAAAATTGCAACTCAGAGCTTTCACCCTAACTCAGAACAGTTGTTATTTATTGTTCCTGCATCTTGGGTTGGATTTTCCTTCCCTGCTGATGCAAAGCTCTCTGGATTTTTCCAAGGGAGGTACGTGCAGCTCACTACTGAGATATTGCTCGTGGCTATTTAAAGGGCCTGCATGCAGCCGTCCCCGGCGGCAGATTCTTAAGAGACATCTGTGGTGGGTGGTGGGAGGAAGAGAATCCAGAGGGGCCTTCCCACCTCAGGCCCTGTTTGCCCTTTTCCCAGCCAAATATGGGGCCTCACCCCTACTGCTAGGCAGAGGGGGACCAAGTCAGCCACCCGGTCCTTTCAGTGACTCAAACATCAAGAAGATTGTATTCTTCATTCAGTTGGATCTTTGACTTCATAGAGACAGAAAGGGTCTGATAAAAAGGATTTCGAAATGCTCTCTGGTCGCCATTTAGTCCTAAGCATTTTGTGGGTTGGATACTGTAAAGAAGGCCAGGCTGGGTGCCAGGAGAACTTTCCCTGGTCAAAGACTGGTGATAAGGTCCGGAGGAGACCACTTAGCCTTTCTGGCACCCAGAGTCACAATCTGTAGAACTGGGCTCTGCGTCCTCCATGCAGAGCTGTGCGCATGCTGGGCACGCCGTGCAGGTGCTGTATGAAGTGCCGGGGACGGGGGTGACCCAGGCATGCGCTGCCATGGAGGAGACGGGCACAGCAGTGAGTGACACCTGCTCCTGCGTAAGTGCACTCATGCAGGCACCAGGGGGCACCCAGTCTGGGGTGATGGGATGTTAACCACTTGGGGGAGGCGGTAGAGGGGGTGCTGGGTTAGGTGTGATGGGCACTCCAGGCCAAGGAGACCTCTCCAGGCTCCAGACTTCCAGTCGGTAAGCACCACCTTAGGAGTGGGGGAGCTAAGTCCAGGTGCTGGCGGACCTGCCTGCGGAAGCAGTGAGAAGCGGCAACGCGGAAAACTGCCCAGGAATCACGAAGCCGCCAGCAGGGAGCAGTTGGCATAGAGCGCCACAACTCCACGGCTCAGCGGGCACAGCGCCACACCATTAATGATGACACCTGACTGCCCCCAAGCCCCCCAAAGTCAGTGGAGAGGCACGTCTCGTTACCTGGAACACGGCTCTTTCTCAGTCCTCGCCTCGCGGCCTCTCTGCCGTGTGTTAAGATACCTGCTCCCCTCGCTGAAGCCCGCTGTCCCGGGACCTGTGGCACTGCACACCACACTTTTCCTACCCTCCCCCCAAGAAGAGGAAATCTGTCCTTGGGTCCCCTCCCTTCCGGTTTCCCCTCCTACCCCTTCCCCACAGGGCCCTTCCTCTCAGGCTTTCATCACCCTAAGCCGATAACACCCCTATCTCCAGCCCCAGCGAGACCCCCAAACTTCAGGCCTCCATTTCTAACCACCTGCGGGGACACGCTCACCTGGCTGGCTCTCTGGAATTCAAGCCAGGGTGTTCCAAATGGACACTGTCATTAATGGGACGCACTTGAAAAAGCTTTGGCCAGTTCAGACTCTGTTTCCTTCTCAACCAATTTCCACTTCTCCCTGAGCCCCACGTTGACGTCGGCCTGAAAATCCTTCCTCTTCCTCCATCCTTGGTGACACCCCCTGGCTCCTGGTCTTATTACCTTGCAACAAAACTGCTTCAGACGCCTCTTACATCTTAACTCTCCCCACCCCCAGCGCACACCTGCTTTTCTGTTGCCACTAGATTCTTAGAGTGCCCCGGCCAAGACCCCTGATGTTCCCCAAACTCGCGGCCCGGCACTCAACGGCGTTCATAATCTGGTTCCAACTCACATGCTCTGTAATTGACCCTCTCCTCCAGCACATTTTGGGGACCATGCTCCCCTAGAAGCTAATGAAAGGTTAGGATTCTCTCCCCAGAAGAACTGTAGGTAACCTGCCCCCTCCCGCCCCACTCCACACATCACACACCACGGGGGGGTTCCAGACTCCTGCAGGCCCTCTGGGGGCCCAGATCTGCACATGTCCTCACCCTCCAGCCAAAGGACTGCTTGCTCTTCCTCAGGCCACCTTCTACCTCTAGAAGGAATACCTTTATTCATGCTCAGGCCAAGTGGCCTTGATCCCGAGTCCTCCCCGGTCACCGGAAGGTTCTCTCCCTGCACGAAGGCCCTCTCTGTGCGTCTTCTGGGGCATGTCACAGGTGTGCCCATCTGACTTGCCAGACCAGACTGCCAGCCCCCAGAAAGCAGGGAGCATATTTTCCTCTCAGTGACCCCCAGACACTCAGGGAAGGCCTCTGGCTTCAGTTCATGTCACTAGCAATGGCCACCACTTTGCAAGAAGCAGCTAAGACATGTCCCTTACACGCTGCTTAAGGAAGGAGAGCTATTGCAGAAAGTAGACCATATAACCTTTAGCAACTGATGATATAATATTTAGTCTCTTCCCAGATTTCAAACTATGCCATTAATTAGTGAGAAGGAGAAGGAGGGACGAAGCACCCTCTTCCACCCACTTCCTGAGCAACACAGTCTGCGGCAGCCGCAGCGTCCCTCCTTGGATCCTTCTGACCCCCTCATGCCACAGGCATCAGTCCTTCTCCATGCAAAAGGGGGACTGTGATATGGTGGAAAGAGCCCTGGACCCAGAGAGAGGCTGGGCAGGGCACAGGGAAGCCTTGGGCTCCGTTTCCCCTGCGGTGGGTCGGGGTGACAAGTCCACCCTGACATGACTTGATGTGTGTGGGAAGGGGTACGGTCAACCCTCTGCCACCACACAGGTGCGAGGGCTGTCCATTCCCGATATATTCATTCTTCTGCTGCTGTCACTCCAGCAAGGCGTGTGTGAGCTGGAGGAGAGCCTCATGGCCTTTGTCCGAGCGCCTGAGTCTGGCAGGCTGATGGCCCCCTCTGCCACGCTGACTTGACAGCTTGAAGTGCTTGCTGGGGTGTGAGCCAGCCCATCCCCGCTTGGCGAGGAGGACAGGGTGGTGTCCCCTCCCCCAAGTTACATCTGAGGGCACTAAGGGGAGAGGCTACAGTTCATCTGCCCGGCAGGGCCGGCTGCTGGTGAGGCTGGAGCTTGGGCAGGGAGTGGCCATAGAGACAGCCCCCCCCCATTCTCTCCTCAGGCCCACAGTCGTGCTGGCTCCTGCAGCCAATCTCATCAGCTCAGGGTTTCCTTGGAAAATTCCCCCAGAAAGCGGCAACAATGCAAGCTCCTTAGACAAAAGGGTCTTGGCAAGAGGGAGCAGGCTTTAAAGTCAAGCTCTTTCCTTCTTCAGAAAGCTCTGAAGTTCCCTGTTCTGCCCTGGGCTTTCCCGGCCAGGGCGAGCTGCATGACGCCCAGGGGAAGCAGGGTGGAGAAGGGTTATTTAAAGACACGATGCTACCAGCTGTTTTCGGCGAGTGCCTCTCAGCTTGGAGCCTCACTAAGTCGCTGAAGGGAGGGGGAGGAGGAGGGAGGGAGAAGGACAACTGGCTCCCACCCATTTAGAGATTTTTTTAAGTGCTGTTTTCATTTATTTCACTTTTTATCAGAAAAAAATGGAGAGTTGCCCAGAGTTTAGCCGGCCAATGGCACTAGTTATCTGTCATCTTTAAAAAAGTCTTTGACCTCGTAAGCTTTAAAAGGGCTCCTCCCCTCCCCATTAGCTGACCAAGTGGGGCCGCAGGAGAGGCAGCCCCGAGTCAGCCAAGCTCCTCATTCCACTCACATTGGAGGGCGCTTTGTCTTTAGACCAAACCAGAGCTCAACTGTGCCACAGGACAAAGCAAGGCCTGACCCTCTCCCCGATCTCCGTTCCTCTACTCGGGGGTTTTATATATTCACAGCCCACTCCCATCCCAGAGTCTCGGGTTAGAGAAATAACCCTTAAGGAACGGATCCCAGGCTGAGATGCGGTAGGTGCACTGCGACCTCAGCCCAGCAGTGGGTCCTGGCGATGCCCCGGCTCACGGGTGGGTGGGGTGGGATGGGGGGATGGGAGCAGGCGGAGGCCTGGGACCAGGGGGCAGGGGACTGGAGTGCCCGGTGGGCCCTCTTTTTGGGGCCTTGGTCCATGGGTACACCGCTTCCACTCTCTGGGTTTCAGCTCCCTCATCTAGAAAGCAGGGGGCTGAGCGGGAAGCTCTCCGAGGCCCCGCCAGCTCCGAGCGCCCACGGCTGCAGGGTGTGGCGAGGGCTCTGGCCTGCTCCTTACTGGCTGTGTCACTCAGGCAAGGGAGCCTGCCGCATTAGGGTTAGTTTCTTCATCTGTGAAATGAGTGTCCCTGTGAGGGGCAATGAGATGTCCCAGCAATCACTTGGCGTGGCACCCGCACAATGTGTTCAACAGATGCCAAATGTCATCATGGGACCCAGCCAGGTCTAAGGGTGAGGGGCTCTGAGTCCGCAGGCATAGCTGGAAGCATGTGTGGCTGCAGGAGAGGGAGGCCACGTGTGGACAGAGTGGTCCTGGGGTCCCTGCCCTCCACTCATCCTCCTTGCTGTGACTTGCCATATTGACCTGGCAGTCAGGGCACAGGTGGCCCCTCTTGGGGCTGTATGCTCAGCCAAGGCCGTTGGCACATTGTGTCTCTCTGGAAACCCTGCCCGAGCTGCTTGTGGCATACTTGTGGTGTCCAAGGACGAACTCTGCAGCTCAAGGCGCCTCCATGCCCTTGGCTTGTCTTCTGCCCAAACCTGCTGTGTGCGCGCCTCGTGTGCGGCTTTGGTGGAAGCCTGGGCAGGGCGGGGGTCACAGCTGTCAACTAGAGGAATGTTTACAGATTCACCACTCTGGCTGCATTTGCTGGGAGTGTCGTCAGTTGATCTCCTCAAACAGATCTCTCTCTGTCCTGGACTGCCATGTATCATAAAGGGGAGGCCACTGCGGGAGTGGGAAAAGCACTGAACCACCACACAGATGACACAGGTTCTTGCCCAGACCCTGGCTCGTTTTGTCATCGGAAGCTGGGACTCAGTTTCCTCACCTGTGAGATGAAGATTTGTACCCTATCATCTCCAAGCGCCCCCAGTTATGGTTCTTAGATGTTACTTACATGAGCTTTGAGCACACCTAATCTCTGAGACTTGGTCCTTCATCTGTTGAATTCAGGGAGGTGATGAGGGGTGTGGAAAGAGTATAAAAGCACAGGCCCCAACACATCGCGGGTTTCAGGAGGTGGTGGCTGAGCAGTACGGGTGGTGGTGTGACGCGGGGCAACGGTTCCCAAGCAGGGCAGGGCTGGCTCTGAGCAGCTGCTCAGGGGTGCCACAGGCCGCTCCTCTCGGCCACCCCTGCCCTCTGTCGCTCTGCTGAGAGGAGGGAGCCAGAGCTGGGTGCGCACCCTGAGTTGTCGGTGGAAGCAGTGCCTGGAAAGCTAGCTGACTTACGTATGCTGGGAAGGGGCGCTAGGGAGGCTGAGGAGAGTTAGGCCAGGAGCCATCAGGGAAATCCTCAGAGGCCCTGGGGTGAGGGCAGTTAGGAACTTCGCTCAATGAGGTCTCAGCAAAGGGACTTTCCCTTCTGGATTTGTATTTATAGCTCTTTATATATCCAAAGAATCTTTTCAAAAGAGGAAAAAATCCATGAAATCGACACTTGAAAATCTGAATCCTTAAAAAAAATAAAAGAAAAAGAAAACAAAAACTGAACATACAACCCAAAGAAATTGTGGACTCTGAGGAGAGGGAGGGAACCACACAGAGCGGCGAGGATTTGCAAAGCTGGCACTTACTACCCTGGGGGCTGGGGCCAGGGACACCTCCCCATTCTGCAGGCAAGAAACAGAAGCTTTGAGCCAGGTCAAGGGACCCGCGCAACGTCACCCTGACCCCGGGGCCAGTCCTCCTCCCACTGGAGCACGGCCACGCGGAGAAGCCCTGGGGTCTGGCTGCCTGTAGCTTCATTTGCTGGGGACCTTTCATTTGACAAGAGCCTAAACAAGTGCTTTCTTCCAGCTCAGGACTCCGTAATCTCTTTCTGGAATTCAAAAATGCTTTTCTTTGGTCCGTCGTAAGATGAGCCTTCTGATGTTTGCTAGAGTCAGGCCGAGGTGGTGGGGGGGGGTGGGTCGGGAAAAGTGATTCAGGGACGTGACCCCACTGTCAGGAAATCAAGGACAGATAACTCAAGGCAGAGGTCATTTTTGCAAATAGAGGCAAGTTCCCAAACATCTAAGGCCCATTTCTTTTTCCAGCTTTCTTCTGCAGCTGTGACTTCAACTGACACATGCTTTTAATCAGTCATATGAAAACAGACTGTGGTCTGCAAATCAAAGCAGGCCTGTCAATAGTGTCAGGCCAGCCCTGCTACTCATTCCTCGTGGTCTCGCCTTGTCCGCACTGTCCTGAACCGCCAGTGCTGACTCACTTGGGGGTTACTGTCCTCGTATCAAAGGGGCCAGCCTAACAATAGGATCTCTACAAAGGGACCTGGTCCGACTCCAATGCCCTGTGCTCTAAGCCCCCCCTCGGCCCCCGTGACGACTGCCCATCCAACTTGAGTGCCTTGGTAAGCAAGCGACTGGCATGACAACAGCTCATTTTGTAGTTATGCCCCGGGCGATGTCCGCCTGGCTCGCTCGCTCTTTCTGGTGTGGACTTTAGAAACAAACAAGTGGTTGTAAATGGTTCATGCACAAGTCCTGCCAAAGGCGCTGGCCCTTGAGCAGGCCTGGTTTGTTTTCAGGGGATCCAAACTTGCAAAACAAGGAAATGAATGCACTTGAGATGCAAAGACTTGATAGCATGTTAAGAACATAATATCATACGCTCACAGCTTCAGGCAGAGGCCCTTGACCTCGGCTGGAATCAATCTGTCCTCTCCTGGATTCCGTGGTACACTAGGCCTCCAAACTAGGTCCCAGCCATGCTCTCCTGGAGTCTAGACCATGTCTAAGCAGCGTGGCCCCTTGCCTGTGACAAGGACCAGGCTCCCAGGAGCTTGGCCACTTCCTCTGGGGCTGGAGCAGCTTGTAGGCCGTCTCTGCCACTGCAGGGGTCAGTCTGTACTCCCAGGGACTACAGGCAACTTGGCTCCCAGGGTACCCCTAGTGCCCACATAGGAATGAGGGTAGGCACAGCTGGCCAAATGAAAGGGAGGGGCAGGTTGGCCCTAACAGGCTCCGGAGCCTTCCCATCTGTGCTTCGGGGGACTGACGTGAGCAGGAGCACTGTGTGGGAGCCGTGCAGGCTGCCGGGACCTCCCGCCATCCCAGCCAGGAGGAGGGCCATGCATGTAGCCCACCTGCGGGTGCTGGGCTGCTGGAGAAGCCGGCTGCTGGGGGTGAGTCACCACCAAGACCACCAAGAGCACCCCCGACTTCTTAGTCACACAAAGGGGAAAAACCAAAGGATGGCCCTCAAAGAGGAAGTGCTCAGGGTCCCAGGAAGCTGGCTGCATGGACTGTGGGGCCCTGGCTGCTGGGGGGTCCGGCCCCAGCCAGGACCTCTCCCTTGGGGCTGTACCTCAAGGTTTCCGTCAGCATTGCCAGGCATCGGCCTCCACAGGGCTGAGGCAAAACCTAGCAGCTCAACTCTGTGCAGGCATCGATAAATCTTCTCTGCCCCAGAGAGGCCTCTCTAGGGCTTTGAAGTGGTGTCTGCCTAGTTTTAAATCTGGTTTCTCCCACTAGACTCAGCGTCTTCCCCAGCTGTGTGGGACCACCCTCCAGTCCCCTCGGCCCTCCAGGTGCTGCCCTCCCAGCTGGGTGATTACATAAGGCCTTGAAGATCTGGAGGTGGGGCAGCAAGGGTGCTACCATGCCCCATCCTTTCACTCTTATCCCCCTGCCCCACAGCTGAAATCATATTCCCAGATGCCTGCAATTCCAAAAGAAGAAACGATTCCATGGGAGAGGACGGCCAAGGTCTACCTCCGACTTCTAATGAGGGGAACTTCAGGCAGGCCGTGCTGGCAGGGGGGGTGGGGGGAGTTCCAAGACAGGTTGGCAGGAGGCAGAGCGCTGGGCAAGTGGAGGGACTGATGGGTCCTCTCAGATCATGCTGGGGTGCACCAGAGGGTGCGGAGCGGGAGCACAGGAGGAGGGACCCCAGGGCTTGCGCCACTCTGCACGTACCCAGGGCCCTGTGCCTGTTGTTGCCAGGTACAGAGGGAGGGTGGGCAGGAGGAAATGACAGGAAGGACAAACACACAATGTGGATAAATATCCAGACACGGTATAAAGCAGGCTTGCTCAGTGTTGGCTGCACTCCACCGCTGGGTTGTGGAATCAGTTGAGTGGATCCCGACCAGCATGAACATAAAATGGCACAGAACAGAATCAGAGTGCATCCCCTGTAGGGAGGGAACTCTGGTTTGGTGAAGCTTTGCTTGAGTTAAACATACTGGATTGGGATGTACACTAAGTGCCTTCCTGTGGATTGTGGTAGAAATGTCTGGATGCCACGAGTCTAAGGGAAGGGAGGTGCCTGCTACAGGCTAGACACATTTGTTTCCATGGATAACAGTTTACATTCACCTCTCCTAATATGCCTACTGGTAGCAGGTAGCAGGTAGGTATTATTATCTCTGCTTTTGCCAATGAGAAATGTAGGGTTCAGAGAGGCAAAGTGACTTTTCTGAGGCACGTGGCCAACAGGCGGCAACGCAACCTAGGAATCCACAGCTGTCTATTCTTTCCAGCCTGCTACACTTTCCAGGGGAAAGAGCACTGGCGGCTGGGTCGGGAGACGGGGGCTCTGCTGTCTGACACTGAATCACTTCTCCATTTCCTCATCTACAGGATAAGGGAGGGTGGCAAGTGTTTGGATTTGCTTGATTCTCTCCTTCAGCCCCAGCCCTCAAACACCTTTTTAGCTATAGTCTCCTCCATTAAAATTTCTACAGGGATTGCCAACTGCCCAGTAGTGAATTTCTATAGCTACTTACTGCCAGCTTCCATTACACCCACATCTGTTCTTACAAAAACCCCTAGCAGTCTGGAGGTGTTGACTGGCATCTGCAACCCTCATCTGGGGACCTGAATTGGGTGACTGAAGTAGAATGATGACTGCGATAACAAGGGACAAAAGGGACCTCCTTCTCACTCGCCTACGTGGTTCCTGGAAGTCCTAATGCAGCCTAATGAAGGGTGAGGCCTACTCTGAGTGTCTGGGAGGAGGAAATGAGGGCAAAAGAAGGGCATGTGCAATCCACCCAGGTGCCTGGAGGAGGCACCATGAATGCTAATTAATCAGCCCCAGAAGAGTCGAAAGGCACCCGGAAGGAAGGTTCCTTAGCAAAGACGGCCATTTGGCATCTTGACACTCCCAAGGGTTGTTGAGAGGTGATACCTCTGGCAAGTGCTATAAAATGGGAGGTATTATCATCCTGACATAATAGAGCTGTGGGCTAGGAGTGGGAGGCTTGAGCTGTGATCCAGGCTCTGCTTCTCACTTGCTCTGGGACCTGGGCTAAGCCTCTTCACCTCTCTGTGTCCCGGATTCTGTAAAGCGAAAGGATGGTTTTTAAGGTCACTTCCAGGTCTAATATACTATTATCCATTGTAATTATTATTATTATTATTATTATTACTACTACTACTACTACTTTATATCAATCCAACCACGTTAGCCAGAGCCTGTCTCTGAAGTGGAAGCAGTAATTTAATAAATGACCTCTCCCTTTCTTTGCTGGAGGGGTTCACTCCAGAGCCTTAATAAGCATCATCAGAGGTACTACACTTGTCTGTGGCTTCAATATATCTGCCCCCACTGTCTCCAGATTTGACAGAGGACTTCAAGAATGAATAAGCCAGCAGCCACCCTGGCCACCTTCCTTTCCGTCTTTCAAACCAGTAGACAACCAAACGCCTGCTCGTTCAGGGATAGCTCTAGCGCTAAGAATGGGCTGGTTTCTGCAGGAGTATAGGAGTGAACCTGAGCAGGGCCCTGGGGACGCCTAGATTCTTGGCTCCCAGAGCAGAAAGCTGCCTGCTAAGCCTGGTTGGGAGCTGGGTGGCTTTGCTTTCACAGCCATGGGCCAAGCCCAGTGGCCCGCATCCTTCTTACCACCATTGCTCTGGAACAGCCAGAGCAAACTTTGTGCCCAGAGCTTGCTTTCTTTTCTGCTTAGAGCTATGCCAGGGTCATCTACCAGGCCAGACATCTAGTGCCTGTAATGACAATAACAAGAATTTGCATTTATACAAGGCCTTTCATTGGTAGATCTTAAAAGAATATCACAAACAATAATTAATTCCCCTTTGCCACTCTGGGAGCCAGCTAAGTAGGAGTCGCTTTATTCTGCAGGGGAATTGGTTGGCCCAGGGACCCTGCAACTTGTTGGGGGCCTCCCCACCTACCCTCAACCTACCCACCCACGAGGCCTGGCAGAAGCACCAGGCCCACCCTGGAGCCTGCGGCCACCAACCCCAGGCTACAGCCATTCGTCCTGCCACTGAAGCTCCAGGGCACGAATTGCTGAGCCACTCACTTGGTACTAAGCAGAGAAAGTCACAGTTGGAAGGACCTCAGGATCCTGCCAAAGACAGGACTTGCCCTAGCAGCACTTCTGAGGGGTAAATCTCTACCTTCCACCTGAATACTTTCAGTGACAGAGAGCTCATTACTTAGAGGCATGTCTGGTCCTTCTAAAGTTCTTCCTTCTCCAAACTGAAACCTGTCCCCTTGGAACTTCCACTCCTGGGTCCTACTTCTGCTCTCTGCTAGAAAACAAACTTCCATACACTGTCTGGGGCTGCTGGCTCATGTCTCCTGTGCTTTTGTTTTCGACCTCTGTGGACACCCTAGGGCTGAGCTTGGCGGCTCACACCTAGCAGAGGTTCAGGGAGGACTTGTGAACTGAACGGAGGGGGCAGCTGGAGGCCTCAGCCACACACTCTGGGCCCCAAGGCCAGGCTGCCTTCCTGAGCACTGTGACAGGGGTTCCCCTGGGTGTTGCTAGCCCTGGCACCCTGGGTCTGTCAGTCTGTCCAGATTTAAATGCAGCTCTATAGATTTTTTTTTTATTCCTCTGGTGTAGACACCTGAGGCTTCTGTGTTCACATTTTGGGGCTGCACCCCAGTGACACAAAAATTTCTAACTTTCTGTTGCGTGATTGACTGATTGAATGAATAAATGAATGACTATCCTTCCTTCCAAAATCTATTCTTAAATGTACAACTATCAATTGCAGGGATTGTTTTTTGGAGACCAAGCCAGACAATAACTTCTTAAAAAAATTTTTTTTTAAACCATACTTTATCAGAATAAATACGTGGTGTTAAACTTGAGGAGAGGATGCATCAGTCGCTGAGCTGGGCACCCACACCAAGGACGGGGAGCAGCTCCATGAGCATCCTCCTCTCCAGGGGGTGAGAGGCGGGGTGGGGTGGGGAGGCAGAGGGCAAAGGAAATCCTGTGCTGTGTTTATTTCCAAAAATCTAGATCTCCTAGGGAAATCAACAATGCTCTGGAGTGATTTCTGGGCCCTAGCTGGTAGGCCTGAAAAGACAAGCACACCCCCCCTCGAAGACCACATTGTTTGGGTGAGGTTTTTCTCACAGTGGCTTACCAGGGACAGCTTTTTGAGCATGCATTGAAGACGGTTTTCCTAAAACTTGTGCCTATATGAATGTGAGGCATGGCTCGTGGCGATACAGCCTTATTCTCCTTTGCCTTTATGGGAGTCCTAGGACCAGGGGTGATCATTTTTTGGCTTGGATTTGGCCTGGGTCACTGATCTGGGGGATACTTGGGAGAAGAAGGCTGGCTGAAAAGTGGGGTCTCCTGGTGTTATTCAGTGGCAAGAAGCGTACCCTGAAACCGTTCCCTGCATGATCAGAGGAAAGACGATGGATTCTGGAATCAGAGGAAACTGAATTCAAGCATGGACCCATCACTTAGTACATGTGTGTCTCTGGGAAAGCTACTTAACCTCCTTGAGTCTCAAGTTTGTTTCTCTCGACTAGGCCTATAGCCCCTTACATGCATGGTTGTTGTGAGGCAAAGTGCCAGGCACATGGGAAGAATGCAAACCACATTTGTTTCCCTCCACTCCCATCATATAACTTCCCACACACAGAAACATACACTGAGGAACTTCTGTTTCCATTTAACTCAACAGGCATTTGTTGAATAGCTTCTATTTCTAAGAGGGCCTGGAATCCCTGGAACCACTGCCTAAAGAGTGCCTGGAGGGAAATGGATGTGGCTCAAGCAATTGGGCTCCTGTCTACCATACGGGAGGTCCCAGGTTCAATTCCTGGGGCCTCCTGGTGAAGGCAAAAGTGGGCCCACGTGGAGGGCTGGAGGCCCACGCACAGAGCTGGCGCAACAAGATGACGCAACAAAAAAGAGACACAGAGGAAAAAGACAATGAGGACACACCAAACCAGGGAGCTAAGGTGGCTCAAGCAATTGAGTGCCTCTCTCCCATGCTGGAAGGTCCCAGGATCGGTTCCCGATCCTGGAGGCCAAAGAGAAGACGAGAAGAGAAGACAAGCAGACACAGAAAAACACGATAGCAAGTGGACACAGAGAGCCCAAGCAGCAAGGGGGAGAGTAAATAAAATAAAATAAATCTTGGAAAAAAAGAAAAGAGTGCCTGGACCCTAGTAGGATTCAATATTTGTTGAAAAAGTGAACGAACTAACTTGATACTCGATAGTTTACAGTTATACCATGCTTTTAAAACAACCTCATTTGCCTCAACAACAATGACGTGTACAAAACAGACACCATTACTCTACTCCCACTGAATACGGGAAGAAGCAGGTCCAGGCGCATGACGAAGGCCGCGTGGGACTCAGGTGTGAGTCAGGGTCCTGCCCACAGCAGGCTGCCAGCCCGGGAGGGGCTTCTGTGCCTTCTGTGACCACTGAGGGTTCAGGCTTGGAGCAGGCAGGGCCAGGTACCCCGCTGAGCACCATCCCTGCCTCATCTGCAGGCAACAGTGAGGGTCTCTCCATGAGCCTGGGGATTTTTTCAAAATTTGGAGACACTAACAGATAATTTCATTCTTTCAGGCCCTGGGCCTAGAGTCTCGTGCTAAATGATGTGGCTGTTCCCTGAATGTTGATTCCCTTGGGCCGATGAGGATTCCATGGCAGGGATGCGTGGGTCACAGAGGAAGCGCCCTCCGCACACTGGAGGGTCTCTGAGCAGTGACGAACCACTTAGATCCAAGAAAGCGGACAAGATGTGGATATTAAGTCCTCGGCCACTCTGGGGCGCCCAGCCTCTTTCCTCCCATCCTCTAGCTCCTGCTGGGAACCACTGTAGACGTGTAATGCAAAGGGTAGGGTAGGAACATTTCAACATTTACCCCCTTGGCTGGCCCAGAATCAGCTTCCAATGTGAATCGAGAGTTTTAAATCAGATTTGACCACAAAGCTCTACCATCCATAGGGAGTTCACAGCAGCCTTCTCAAAGCCACTCTGAGGACACAACCTGCTGAGGAGGGGTGCCCTGTGGAATGTCGCCACCACACGCGCTGGGCAACATGTGACCCAGTTCCTCTGGGGAGAGGTCAGTCCCTGCCCCAATGAGCTTGTCTATTCTGGACCTCTTAACACATTTCTTTGCACATCTAGCATATTACCTTTGAGATATAACTGTGTGGAAAATCATGTGACTTCTTTAAGCCGAGCCAGTTTTAGGTCAGAAACTGGCAAGGAAGAGCCAGGGCTTGGAATCTCCAAAATAAACATCTAAACTAGATTAGGGCCGATGTGGCTGCTGCAGGGGGACCAAGTCTGTGTGTTCACCTGTGGCCATTCCGCTGGGGGCCATCTGAGTCTGCTGGGTCTGCCCTAAGCCCCTGGGAGGCTCTCAAATGGCCTGTGGTCTAGGAAACCAAGGCCAAGCAGAGGGAACCTTTTGATGGCCAGCAAGGCCCCTGGGAGAAGACCCTACCCACTTCTAACATGTCAGGCATCAGGCAGCCAAGGGAGCACGTGGGGGCTGAAATCCACCCGTGCTCCACTCACTGTGTTGTATGCTCTAGCAGGGACAGCTGCTCAGAGAAAGACGGCACCTTTTTCTTTGCCCAAAGGTATTTGTCAACCTCTGCACCAACCCAAATGGGGCCTCTTTATTGGAATTTGCACAAAGGTTTGTATAGGCCAGGTAGGCCTCGATAAGAGGACCAAGCAATTCTGTGTTTCGGTTATCTATCAAACATCTAGCACAGGAACACGAGTACAGAGAATGTCATAGAGAAGCAAACTCTATTTGGATTGGGTTTGGGGGAAGAAGATTAAAAAGATAAGCTCTTTCTCTGCATTTTTTAAAAGGCATCTTTAGAAACCAATTCTGCTTTTCTCACCATGGCCCACCTCTCTACTGTACCACTTCTAGCTGGTCCTCTTCCATCCCACCATTTAGACTCAGAGACGAGGGCAAACACAGGCAGATGGGATGTAACTATGTTCCAATAAAACTTTATTTATACAAACAGGCAGCTGGCCCCATATGGCCCTTGAGCTTGTAGTCTGCCGAACCCTTATCAAGTCCCATCCCCTCCATGTGCGGAAGAGAAGAGGTGGAGTGACCCTGGCTTGTTCGAAGGGGCAGAGGTACTGGTGCAGGCCTTGGCACCATGGGTGTAGGAGGCTGGAATGGCCGCCGGCCACCTGAGACTGGCTGACACGTTTAAATTCACCAGGGTAGCAGTCTGCTCAGAGAACCCAAAACAAGTGGGAAATCACAGGTTGTGCATAGAATTAACAGCATTCAATTAGATACTTGAATGTGGTTAAAAGGGGG
Source organism: Cabassous unicinctus (assembly GCA_029593785.1). NCBI lineage: Eukaryota > Metazoa > Chordata > Mammalia > Cingulata > Chlamyphoridae > Cabassous > Cabassous unicinctus. The sequence goes on along the minus strand of JAQZBX010011640.1, from coordinate 20,560 downwards.
AAATTTGAGGTTGTATTTATGTTATTGAACACAAATTTAAAAAAAGAAGCACCATAGGACTGCACAACACAGTGAACCCCACTGGAAGCCATGAACTATAGTTAGTAGTACAATTATAATATTCTCTTATCAGCTGTAACAAATGTACCACACTAATGCAGGGTGGTAATAATGGGGAGGGGGGGTTATATAGGAGTTCTGTATTTTCTGCATGATCTTTCTACAAACCTGCAATTTCTCTAATAAAATTAAAAAAAAAAATCTATCAAATAGGATTGGGAAAGACAATCTACATATCGGGCTCAGCTTGCAGAATCGTAACCATTAGCTGTATCCTCATAAGTTTATGTTGTTCATGTTTGTTCATCAGTAAGACTCAGGCACAGTCAAAGCGTTTCTGGTGAAGGGCTGGGAAAAAAGGGAAACAAGGAACTGGAAAGTCACTGACATTTGTCTGTGAACAATACAAGAAGAAAACAGCAAATTCATTTTTTCCAGTCAGCAGCTAACGTAAATGGTCAGAGAGGACAAACCCTCTCGTCCAGAGCTGAGAACAGGTTGTTTTGGCTGTGAAGCATTTTCAAAACAAGTTTTCTTGGTCTCATGACAGGTTGTGGCAAGGGCAAGAAATAGACAGAGTGGAATACCCCGTGATCGCTGCCCTGCCTCCTTGGTCAGGTTTGCTTTCAGACGGAGCTGGCCTCAGGTTAATGCCACCTCGCCGGGGACACCATTTAATAAGGTGGGTCCTCTAAGAGCACTCTGGCAGCCGGATAATCCCTCTAGTCCAGGAGGAATAGGTCAAAGTCACTCTTAAGCCCCAGGGCACTGCTCTGCTCACACCTACGCCCAGCTTTGCTTTAATTTTCACCTCATATTTCGTGGACAAATTATTCCCTTGAAACTGAGGTGAAAAGCTACCTGCTCTGAGGTGGCTTTTTCCATTTCAACCGCAGAACGCTTGGCCGGGGTGGGGCAAAGAGCTCAGCAGGGAGGTGTTAATGAGGCCAGCCAAGGTCAGGCTTGACTGAGAAACGCTACTAGCTCCCCACTGGTGGTGGTCTCGCACTTAGGGGTCTAACACACGGGTCTAAAGGAGAGGAGGCGTCAAAGCATAAAGCTGAGGGTGGCAGCTCCAAAGCACATGCAGCACGGTGGAGGCCTGGAGATGACCTGTCCAGCAATCCAGAGGAAAGAGCCAGACAGTACCCAAACAAGGCTGCTGAGACCTCTCAGACCCTACATTACCGAAAAGCCCGAGGGAGCAGAAGGAAGATCCAGACTTCAGTTCAGACTCACACTTAGAATAGCTGTGTGACCCTGGCAAAACAAGACCCTTGTATAGACCTCCTGTGCTATTTCGGAAATAGGTCCTTTGCTGCTCTGACATTGGGACCCTCAGATTCACGAGAGTGTGCACACTGAGCCAGCTACTCTCACACCTGCAGTGGCGTCTGGAGTCACTCACACCACCCATCTCTCCACAAGGCAAACTAAACTCCTCCACTTTCAGCAATGTTCCTGGAAGAAACTGTGGAAGAGGGCACTCTACCCTGAAGCTTGCTTTTTTTCCATGGGGCAAATTATCAGCCCACAAAGGCTGTCTTCCTTCTGCCAATGGTCTGTGAGAATATTCTGAAGGGAGAAAAGAAAATGCTCCCTGAGACCTTTACGTTGGAGGGCGTAAGGCTGATGTGTGTTCCTGCCCAGATGCAGAGAGGGCCAGGGACTGTGAAGGCCAGTACAAGACATCTTTCCCCCCTTTGCCCCACTTCACCCCTACTCCTGCCCCCAAACACAGGCCAGTGGAGCTGCTCTACCCAGGAAGCGATCTGAAGCACTGCCCAAAGCCTGCTGCAAGAAGCCGGTGTCTTTACCACCTGAGAGAGAAGGCAGGGGAGCCCCTTCTCCCCAAACGTGCACACAGATGGATCTGAATCCTGGGCTGCCCCCCAATTCAGCATGCCCAGTCGAGTGTGAATTTCAAATAGACTACAAATAACTTTCTGTATTAACATGTCCTGAATGTTGCATGGGACACACTTGTACTAGAATACTACCTGTTCATCTGAAATTCAAATTTAACTGGTATCCCATGTTTTTAACAGCTAACTCTGGCAACCTGAACTCTGGAAAAGAGGAGTGGGTCTCTGAAAGGCCTCAGCATTGAGGCAGCAAAAAAGAGGTAAAGGACCCAAGACCTTTACTTTATAGTGCTCCTAAAGTTCCTTTTTTAAGTTAAAAAAAAATTTTTTTTTAAATTTTAAAAAATTAGGTTATATAAAAAATGTAGGGGATTCCCATATGCCCCACTCCCTCCCCCTCCCACACTTTGCCACGTTAACAACATCCTTCATTAGTGTGGTACATTTGTTACAATTGATGAACACATTTTGGAGTATTGCCACTAAGAGTGGATTATAGTTTACATTATAGTTTAAACTCTCTCCCACACCTTTTTGTAAGTTATGACAAGACAAGATATATATAATATAATGGCCTGTATCTGTCACTGCAACATCATTCAGGACAATTCCAATGTCCCAAAAATGCTACCATATTATACCTCTCACTATATTTTTAAAGATACTAGGTTACATAAATGTTACATAAAAATATAGGGGATTCCCATGTGCCAGGCTCCTAGAGTTCCTTTACAGCATTCCACAAGCGTGGCTGTAGAACTTAAACCTAAAAATTCCATGAAGTATCTATTATGATTTACATATATGCACCAAGGCAGATCACTGTACCAATATGTAATTTGTTAGTTTAAGAACAACCTTATCTACAGAAAAAAGACCAAATGTCTTAGCTTGGCAGTTAATAACACAGCTACCATTAACTGAACACTGACAATATGGTACCATTTTACAATCACTTTTCCTGTTTAATGCTCACAAACCCCATTGGAGGGAGGATATTACCCTTATGTACAGAACAGATGAGAAATCCAAGGCCTCTGGAAGTGGGGAAAAAAAAAAAAAAAAGTAGAAAGGAGTAGAACCAGGATTTGGGTTCTGGTTGGTCTCCTTCCAGAGCTCATGCTCCCTCCACTCTGTGGAACTCTTCTGCCTGCCTCTTGTCTTTCTTTCCTGCCTCATCTACCTTCCTGCTACCCCCTTCCATGCACACTGGCCTACTTGTAACTCCCACGCTTCCCTTCCTCTGGGTCTCTGGGTACTCTTTTCCCTCTGACAGGAAGGTCGTCCCTCCACCTCTGCACGCTCAAATCCAACCCATCCTCCAAAGGCAGCTTCCTGGAGCCAGAAAGCACACATACTCTCCTTGCCTCTGGTCTCCCACCACACCTCACCTGCACATTGCACATGTCTCTACCTTATGAAAGTTATTTATGTAGCATTTCCATCCTTCCTTCAGTTCAGTGAAGGCATGGATCATGCATACACGTTACTTAATATGGTGTCTCATACCTAGTTGGAATCCAATGAACATCTGCTGAATGAGTGATTGGGAAAAATGCTGGTGATCTGGGCAAAAAGGGACTGCCACTATAAATACACACTGAATGTCAACTCTGAATGTCAACAAAAGCAAGGCACCTAGATACTCTGAAGATCTAGACAGAGAATTTGGGATAACTCAGGCAATTGACCCAAGGAAAAGGGGCAGTGCAGTACAAAAGCGAATGCCAGTCTAAACGTCGGGAAACTCAAGATATATTCTTAGTTTCTACTCTAAGTCTGTGACTTTGGACAAATCAATTCACTTTGCTGGGTCTCAGCTCCACAATCTGTAAAACAGGTTTAATAGCAGCACCTAGATCACAGGCTTGTTATGTGAATGATAGGGGTTGAAATATAAAAAGCATTTGGAGCCAATGCATTGTAAGTACTTACTAATTATTACCAGCTTACTGTCTAATCTTACTATTTAGAAGATGGGCAAGATGGACTGGATGATCCTTGATCATTTATTCCAAGAAACACAAGGTAGTATTGCCTTTCTATGAATGTTCACGTAAATGTCACTTTTCTGGACAGCTGGAATAGTGACAGTATAAGCATTATCCAATCCCCAAAATGATCAGTAATGGAAAATTTTGATTTTCTAAATTTTAATTTTCAGTTTTAAGAAGAGCTACAGAGCTTCCCACCTTGCAATTCTGGCTTGTATTTAGCCTACTGGGTAGTCAAATGCCAAAGACGGCCCCAAATCAGAATGGAATCTCAACCATTGATAGATCACTCCAGATATCAATCAGCAGGCTTTGTAGTTGGAGCTCTTCAAAAAAACAGGTGGATAGATTTCAGCAGCCGGAGGCCAACCAGCTTGCATGTGCTTATGTGTGTGTTTTGCATATACTCTGTATACAGGGGGCTCATTAAATACTTGCTGAAAGAGTAAACTGCAGCCCCACACCAAGCATGGAGGCTTACTAGTAGATGCTTTTTGGATAAACTTTGGAAACCATCATTACACCCCGAGTCTCACCAGCATGGCTGCTGGAAAGCCTGTTCTCCCATTGGCCCAGGTTCAGACTGGCATCTCAACCCTGACCTGCCATGGCACACAAGCAGCCACTTGTGTGGCACACTAGGGCACACACAGACTAGGTAGAAGTTTCTCTGGATTAAGTGTGACCCTAGATCACCACGGCCTCACTTCTGCTTTCTTGGTTTCCATTTTCTATTAGGCATGACTAAATGCCAGAGGTTCTGCCCGCCTGGGAAAACAGGAGTCACTGGAATTTTCTGTCCTCTTCTCAGTGTGCAGCTTCCCCACTGTTTCTGAGACAGCTGGAAAGAGATGTCTTTCCTTTGGGGATGTAAAATCAAACTGTTCCATCACAATATCCTTCTTCCTTTTTTGCCTTCAGACCCTGATAAAAAGTTTTGGACACAGGGACATTTGCCTTCTCTTAAAGGTACTCATTGCCAGGTGTTTAGACTCTCAGAAGAGATTTCTGCTCAAAGATGCTCTGGGTTTTCTCCATGGGCACAGTGGCCTTTAGCTTCCTGGGTGAGCCACTAGGAAGAAGGCTTCCCACGGCAGGCCGCTCCATGGCTACGTGGTCGGGGACATGTGTGCAGGCGTACTAGCCTCCAGCCTTTTCCTTCACAGTGCTGGTCCGGTGAAAGGGGGAGGAAGCAAGGAAACAGGAGAGCAAAGGTGAGAGACGCCAGAAATGGCTTAGGCCGGGCCTTGGACTAGGACTCAGGGACACAGGATTCTGATCTTGGTCCTGTATGACCTTGAACAAGTTCCAGGAAAGAAAAATGAACTGAATATCACCTCCAGAACAATCACTGTGCTAAGGTGTTTTATGTCAATTCTTCCGTTTAATTTCCACCACAGGGGTGAATGCTTGCCATAGTCATAACTGGCCATCCTAGATCATATCTAAAGCTCCTTCCATGTTCCACATGCTGAGAGCAGCCTCCACTGTCACGTGCACCTTCCTAGGATGTGCTCCTGGCCTTGGCCACCCAATTTAGCTCTGCTGTTGGTTGTGGATTTTGCAGATGACTGACATAGGGGACTCTGCTCCAATACCTCCTCCCTGCTTTTGTTCACCTCTGTAAATCCTCTAACAAGCCATGAATCTAGTTCATTTCACAAGTGGCTCCTGTGCTGAATTACCTGACAAGACAAGAGAGAAACCCGTTTCTGCAGAAGCAAGGCTTCTGCTTGCCATGAATGATCTGCACAGAATGGACAATGCTGAGGGTGCTTTGATGCCTCCTTTTCTTCTAGAATTCCTGCCTTAATGAGAAGTGACTAGAAACAAGCGGCTCGGCCTCCTGTCTTGGCTGGACTCCACATCACACACTACAGCCCTGAGCAGCCCTGGCGGCACCTGTCAGAAACTGACATGCACATCTGAACAGTCAAGCCTCATTCCCAAGAAGCTGTTTTAACTTGACATCGGAAAATGTATTACATCTAGAATTATTTTTCTGGGTGTGTGTTCAGGGCATATGTGTGCATGTTCCGCAACTGAAGTGTTCTATAAATATCAGATACGGGTTGTACGAAAAAGCATCACGTACATAGTGTACTCAATTCCATTCAGCAGTGTTTTCAATTTGTGTCTGACCTCTGGCAACAGAGATGGAACTTTTTCAACACGAATAAAAAAGTATGCTAAGCTACCTCAATCATAATCTTCACTTCAAATCCCAGAAATATATTTGAGCTTAGTGACTGTCAAGTACTAACTTGTTACTTTCAGATGAGGGTACTGAAGCCCAGAAAGGTGAAGTGTCTTCCCCAAGATCACACAGCAAATGGATAATGGTGCCCAGATGAGATCCTGTCTCCTAACTCCCAGGCCAGCATTCTTTCCATTTTCTTCACTTACTGTTTGTTTCTTTTTCTAACAGTTCAAAAGCTACTCTGAATCCCTTAATAAATGGATGTTTTTACTTTGGTATACTATAAAAATCCCAAACCAGCTCTTTATGCTTTCCTTTCTGATTCTATAAGCCATATGTAGATTTTTCCAAGGGAGAAAATATGTGACTGCAACTCACAAATAAGGAACTAGCTGCACTTGGTTATCAGGAATACTTTTCTAATGGCTGGCAGGGTTACGACAAACCCAGGTTTGCGCACTCGCGGTAGCTCTCACAGAGGCACGATTCAGTTAACGTCTCTGACAAAGGTGCGTTGACCTCCCAGTGACTTTTTCCATATGGCTTCCCTGGTAACCAAGCACGGCGCAGCCTGCTCTAGCTGGCATGTCTGAAGTCAGAAAGTAAACCCTAACGAACCCTGTTTTCCACAGACAGAACAGGATGGGTAGGGAGCTCAGTCCTTAAAACAGCTAGAAGAATGGAACCGAATGAAGCCAGGAACCCAGACGGAGGGCCTGGGAGACGATGGGGGCCTACAGAAGGGTTTTCCCTGCTCTGCAGGCCCCCATCCCTGGGAGTGCGCCAGGCTGTAAACACTCCGCGCCTGGTACTGCCTGGTCTGTGTGGGCTGAAAAGGATTGTAAGTGGCTTACTTGCTCTGGGATGAGGGCTGTATTAGCAGTAATTGATGGCCAGGCTTTTTTAATGGAGCTTATCGTTTCACAGCAACAGATGCCAGGTTCTAATAAATAACATGTTCTTTCTGACCTACACAATTTGGAGAGGATGCCTGGATGTTGGGCAGATCTGGATTCTTCCCCATCTCTTTTGCTCTCTCTTCTAAAATGAAAAACAAACCAAATTCCTTGAAGACACTTTTCAAAATGATTCTCTTTAAGAGTTCAAGGATCCAATAATTCCACGTTATTTATTTGATTTATTTTTCTCTCCACCATCTCTACATTGCAAAATGCCACGAGGAAAGTGTCCAGGAGGGAAGGCAGAGCCTGCATATGCTAGGAACCCCGATGTATGCGGGTGAATGGAAGGCTTCCAGCCACAGCCTCCCCTGGCTCCCCTTCAGCTCGCCATCACGGGTTCCTGCACTGTCTTCTCAGGATGATCTACTTGCCCAAGCTATCCTAGCTGGGGTCTGGAAAATTCCCTCTTCTCTCCCAAGGAGAGTTCAGCTAAGATGAGGTTGGGATTTTTTTTTTTTTTAAAGGGAACTATTCCCAGGGCAAAACAAAAGAAAAAAGAAAACCCATGAATCATAGCAGCAGTTGGACTTGCGGGGACTGACATTAAGGTCTGACCCCAGATGGGCCCCATGGGCAGAGCTTCCTGGTGGTCCAGCCCTGGGCACTCTGCCTACCTCAGCACTCTCCAGTTACTTTCCTGCCAGAGCAGCTCTGTTCTGCTGCTGCTCCCCACTTGCAGTGGGGATGTGGGGGACAAGCAATCATAGCTGACCACAATTCTTCCCTTCCTCATTGTGCCCTTACCCTTGGGTTCCAGTTCTAGGAATGCAGACAACATGGGCAGGGAAGGAGCGGGTGCAGGATCAGTTCCAGTTCATAGAGAGAGATGCAAAGTCCTTTCCTGCCAGGATTGACTGAATATTTATTTATTTATTTAAAGAAACTTTAGATTACATATAAAATAAAATATAGGGGATTCCCATATGCCCCACTCCATACCCATCCCACACTTTTCCCCATTAACAACATCCTTCATTAGTGTGGTACATTTGTTACAACTGATGAACACATATGGAAGCATTGCCACTAACCGTGGATTATAGTTTACACTCTGTCCTGTGCAATTTTGTAAGTTATGACAAAATATATAATGGCCTGTATCCGTCATTGCAACATCATGCAGGACAATTCCAATGTCCTGAAAATGCCCCCACATTACACCTATTTTCCCCTCTCCCTCCCCTCAGAACCTCTGGTGGCCACTGCTTCCACATCAATGTTATTCCAGTGCTAGAATAACAATAAGTCTATAGTAGAATAATAGTAAGTCTATTTTAGTCCATTGTTCATTCCCCAATCCTGAGGATTTTGGGATGGTGATGCCCACTCTGCCCCTAATTGAGAGGGGGCTTAGATCCAGGATTTTCCCTAACACTGAGTGGGTGTCTGGATAAGTGGAAGTGAAGATAGTGCTTTGCAGACCGTACTACCCTGGCTCCGTCCGGCCAGGTTACCAAGCACAGGTATTATACAGAGAGGCCTGACTCCAGGACAAAATCTCAACAGACCCAAAGGATAATTTGAGCTACTTTATGGAGCTACCAACAAGTAGTGAAAAAGTGAGTGATGAATTCCTAGAGAATTTGGTTTGACTATAACCACTTATATCCCTGATCACCCCTCTCCAGCCCTCCCACAGTCCTCAAAGAATTCTCAGGCCTTGGGGCTCCCGCAGACAGCACTGTGAAGTCTTCTCTTAGAAGTGGGATTTCCACCTGTTCTCCAGGGAGTCCCAGGGTTCTAAGATGCCTCAGAGGCTGCGGTAAGGGGTGGGGATGGGACGCAAATCTGTTGGGACATCTACCACCCCTTCTCTTGCATAAAGGGAACAGATCTAATTTTATCTGTTTTATTTCGAGGACTGAAAACATAAGAGTAGCTTGAAGAATTTGACAGCTAATAGGAAGTTTGAAGAAATCAGTGTCTTTGGGAATACTAGAGTATTAACAATGAAAAGCTATTGAAATAGTCCAGAAAGAACACTTCCTTTGTCAATTCTTGAAAGAGAAAGCTACACTGCAAAGACAACTGGATGACAAATGATAAAAGTACGCATGATGAAGAGCAGCACAGGGGAAGTTATGGACTTCTTTGGGAGAGTTTGGATAGGTTTCCAAAGAACATAACATTTCTTTCTGACCTTGAGGCAAGAAGAGAAACAACAAATAGGTTTTGGGAGATTCATGATGAATTACTCTGATGTATTGACTGGGAGACTATTTTGTGAAACAGTCTTTAGTGATTCCATTTATATGATGGATTTAATGTGCAATGAGACATTATTGTAGGTGGTTTGGGATTAAGTTCTATTCTAAGGCCTCTAGGATCAACTTGATGCTTTTTACAATGACATCCAAGAAAAAAATCACTCCATCTATTCATAGATTTATCAGACTAGAAGGGATTACAAAAAGTCATCAGATCCATTCTTCTAGACAGATCTGAACTATGTACAAGATACCAAGGTAATTAATGAGCTCAGATTTTTTTAAAAAAAGTAATGGTTTTATGTAGATTAAACATTTAAGGAGGAAAATTTTCCACTTTTCTAATTGGTTGTGTTGGCCCCAAAGACGCAGCCATAGGGGATGGCAGTCCGTGGATGGGGACAGCCTGGAACTTTAGAATCTCTGGATAAGTCACTGAGGTTGGGGGACTGTTTACTGGGGTGCATGTGAAAGTATCAATGCTGACTCTGCTATCTTTTAGTTAAGAAGCTCTTTTCCTCCAGGCGTGATGATGATATCTGTCATAGGTGGAAGTTTTAATACTTCTTTTCAGTAGGTGATATAATGAATGGGCAAAAACAAAAACGAAAACCAGTAAGGATATAGAAGATTTGAATAACATTATCAAGTAGTTTGACTTATTTAATATGCATATAGAACACTACATCAAAGTACTGCAGAACACACATTCTTTTCAAGTGCACATGGAATGTTCACCAAGACGGACCACATGCTGGGCCATAAAATAAGTCTAAAAAAATTTTTAAGGGATTGAAATCACATAATTTATGACCTCTAATTACAATGGAACTAAATTAGAAAGAAAAAAGAGTGAGACATCCAGAAAAATCCCCAGACACCTGAAATTTAAGAAAGACACTTCTAAATAGCCCATGGATCAAAGAAGAAATCACAAGAGAAATTAGAAAATATTTCAACAACATGATGATGTAATTACAATATATAAAAATTTGTGGGATACAGCTAAAGTAAACCTTACTGAGTAATTTATAGCTTTTAATGCTTATACTATAAACAAAAAAGGCTTAAAATTAATGATCTAAGTTTCCACTCTAAGAAGCTTGAAAAAGAACAAATTAATCTGAAAATAAGGAAGGAAGGGGAAAAAAAAGATTAAAACTGAAATTAATAAAATAAAAAATAAACCATGGATAAAAAATTGCTTCTTTTAGAAGATTAATAAAATTGTTACACTGATTAAGGAAAAAAAAAGAGAGAGAGAAACTCACAGGTATCAATATAAGGAATACAAGAGGGTATATTGCTACAGATATTAAAAGGACAATGAGGGACTATTACAAATAATCTTACACCACTTGATTTAACAACTTAGACAAGCACAAGAAGAAATTTAAAAAAACATGAATATCCCTATATCTAGTAAAGAAATTGATGTTTTTCCCACAAAGAAAACTCTATCAAGCATTTGGAAAGAAATAATACCAAACCTACACAAACTTTCAGAAAGCAGAGGAAGAAAGAAAACTTCCCAACTCAATTTATAAGGCCAGGATAGTGCTGATAACCAAACCTGACAAGGACAACACAGGAAAAGACATTTCAGATGAATATTACTCATGAACATAGATGTAAAAAATTTTAACAGGTCAAATCTAATAATATAAAAAAGGATAATATATCATGACTGAGAAAGGTTTATCCCTGGAACGCAAGGTTGGTCCAACATTCAAAAAATATTAATGTAGACACATAAGGACAAATATTGTATGATGTCACTTATAAGAGGTGTCTAGAAACAGCAAATCCTGACAGAAAGTAGATTAGAGGTCACCACAGGATAGGGAAATGGAGTGTATGTTTGATGGATATGGAGTGTGTTTAAAAATAAATAAATAAATAAATAAATAAAAATATATATATATGAATGTAATTCACTATATTAATAGAATAAAGAAAAAACATGATCATCTCAATAGATGCAGAAAAAGGATTCTATAGAATTTAATAGCCATTCATGATAAAAAAAAATACTGTTAGCAAAGTAGGAATAGAAGGGAATTTCTTCAATCTGATGAAGATCTATGTTAAACCTACTGCTCACATCATACTTAATGGAGAAATATTGAATATATTTCCCCTAAAACTGTGACTAAGACAAGGATATTTGCTCTTGTCATTTATGTAGAACATTGTACTAGAGGTCCTAGTCAGTGCAAAGAGGGCAAGAAAACCACAAAGATTGAAAAGAAATAAAGCTATTTATAGATATGACTGTTTATGTCAGAAATCCTAAGGAAGCTACAAAAGGTTACTAGAAATAATAAGTGAATTTAGTGAGGTTGTAGGAAATCAGATTAATACACGAAAATCACTTGTATTCTTATCTACTAGCAACAAACAACTGGTCAAAAATTTAAAAATACCATTTCCATTAGCAGCAAAAAACATTTTAAAAATGTACCCAATTTATACAATGAAATCTCAAAACATTTTTGAAAGAAATTAAAGAAGACCTAAATAAACGATGTTTATGAATTGGAGGATACAGTATTGTTAAAATGTTAAGTCATCCCTTGTTGACCTACAGTTTCAAGGCCATCCTCAAAATGTCAGCAGGTTTCTTTCTTTGGTTGACATTGGAAAAATACTTTTCAAATTTATGTGGAAATGCAAAGGGCCTAAAACAGCCAAACAATCTTAATAAAGGAGAACAAAAATGGAAGATTTATACTACCTGCTTTCAAGAATTATTGGTATTGGTGTACAAATAAACAAAAAAGATCAATGGAACAGAATAGGGTATCTAGAAATAGACCCACTCTTACACAGTCAATTGACTTTGGCAATGATGCAAAGGTAATTCAATGGGGAAAGAAAAGTCTTCAATAAGTGTTACTGAATACCTGCATATGTAAAAACAAAAAAAATGAACCTGAGCTTCTACCTCACACTATACACAAAAATTAATTTGAGATGGCTCATAGACCTGTCAAAGCAAAAACTAAACTTTTAAGAAGAAAATATATGAGAATTTCTTCATGACCTTGGGGTAGACAAATAAAACTTAGGAAACAGAAAGCATTAATATAAAAAGAAAACACTGATAAAACAGATTTCATAAAAAATGAACAATTTCTGCTTGTCAAAAGATACTTAAGAAAGTGAGAAGGCAAGCCACTGACTAGGAAAAAATATTCATAATACATATATCTGACAAATATATAAAGAACTCTTAAACTCAATAGTAAAACAACAAACAACCCAATTAAAAATAGGCATGGTTTGAACAGATGCTTCACAAAAGAAATTTATGTCCATTATCAATAAGCACATGAAAAGATGCTCAACATCATTAGCTATCAGGAAATAGAAATTTAAAACACAATGTAATCACAACATATACAAAAATTAACTCAAAATGGATCAGTGCCCTAAATATAAAAGCTAAAAACGATAAAACTCTAAGAAGAAAACATAGGGTAATACCTTCAGGTCCTTGTACCTAAAGGCAATTGATTCTTAGATTTTTATGCCAAAAATGAAAATAGATAAATGGAACTTCATCAAAATTAAAAAACTTTTGTGCATCAAAGGACATTACCAAAAAAAAGTGAAAAGACAACCTTCAGAATAGGAGAAACTATTTGCAAATATATATCTAATTAGCGTTCAATATCCATAATATTTAAAGAATTCCTACAACTCAACCACAAAAAAAAGACAAACAATTCAATTAAAAGTGGGAAAAGGACTTGAATAGACATTTCTCTAAAGAAGAGAGATAAATAGCCAATAAGGACATGAAAAGATGCTCAACATCATTAGCCATTAGAGAAATGCAAATCAAATCCACAAAGAGATACCACCTCACACACACTAGAATGCCTATTATTTAAAAAAAAAAAAAAAAAAGGAAAAGGAAAAAATGTTGGTGAGGATGCCGAGAAATGGGAATCCTTGTACAGTGTTGGTGGGAATGTAAAATAGTGCAGTTGCTGTGGAAGACAGGTTGGTGGTTCCTCAGAAAGTTAAGGACAGAATTACCTTATGACCCAGCAATCCCACTTCCCAGATATATACCCAAAAGAATTGAAAGCAGGAACTCAAACAGATATTTGTACACCAATGTTCATAGCAGGATTAGCCACAATAATCAAAAGGTGAAGCAACGCAAGTGTTCATCATCTGATGAATGGATAAACAAAACATGGCATATATATACAAAGAAATGAAGTTCTGATACCTGCAACAATGGGAAAAACCTTGAGTGAAATAAACCAGACAGAAAAGGACGAATAGTGTATGTTTTCACTTGAATGAAATACCTAAAATGTGCAAATTGATAGAGACAGAAACTAGATCACAGGTTCCCAGGGGCAAGGGTGGGTTGGGGAGGAGTGGGCAGTTAATGCTTAATGGCATGGAGTTTCTGTTTGGGGGTGAAGAAAAAGCTTTGGTAATGGATGGTGGTGATGGTAGCACAACACTGTGAATATAATTAATACCACTGAACTGTATACTTCAAAGTGGTTAAAACTGGAAATTTTGTTGTATATATGATACCACAATAAAAATTAAAAAACCACCTAAACAAATAAAAAAACATAAGCTATCACTTCAACTCCCTGGAAATAGCTAAAATAAAAAAGACTGACAATACCATGTGCTGGTGAGGATGTGCAACAACTGGCACACATTTGTATATTGCTGGTGGGAGTAGGAAAATGATATGACCCTTGGAAAATGCTTGCCAGTTTCTAATAAAAGTTAATCATACACATACATACAACCACTCCTGGGTTAACACCCAAAGAAAGGAAAATGTGTATCTATAAAAAGGTTTGTACAAGAATGTTCACAGCTATTCATAATAACTCCAAATTGGAAACAATCCAAATATCCATGTACAGGTGAATAGATTACTAAATGATGGTATATTCATATAAAGGAATAATACTCAGCAGTAAACAAGGAATGGACTACAGATACATGCAATGGCAGATAAATCTAAAAATTTCGTTGAATGAAAGCAAGATATAAAAAGAGTACAATCTGTATTATTCCATCTATAAGAAGTATCTGTGACAGCAAAAACTAAGATATTGTGATAGAAATCAGAACCGCAGTTGCCTTGAAGGTCAGGAGACTAACTGGAAAAGAGTAGAAGGGAACTTCATCAAAACTCACCAAAGGTATCCTTAAAATCTGGCCATTTCATTGTATGTAAATTATAGTGTAATTTTAAAAAAAAGAGATTTATGCAAAAACCTTTGCCTTCAAGGAACTAGCAATTTGGTTAAGGAAATGAGACATAAATGAAGATGTGAAAGTCAAACAATAATACAAAAGATACTTCAAAGCAGTACAAGAACAACAGTCAAATAAGATGGGTTAAGAAAGGAAAGAGCTGCCTGCAAGTTAAAGTGGATGGGGAAAACCTTACAAAAGAAGCTTGAAGGATGTGAAGATTTGAGTGGGCAGAGAGGGTGGGAGGAATGGGGTGAGCTAAGCCCAAGGGCCTGTCTTATGTGAATTCACTAGTTGACCTGTCACATCAGCCCACTGAATTGGGTGGAGAAGTACAGAAGTTCAGAGAGGTTAAGAGGCCTGCCCAGGGCCACATAGCTTATAGGATTTACAACTTGCAATAGGAATTGGAACCTATAAGACCCAAAGCCTGTGCTCACCCAGTACAGGTATTTCACTTGTGAGAAACAAGGGTTGCTGGACAGCCATCAGCATAAAGCACGTGTAGCAGGAACGGCCCTGGTCTGTTCCAGGAAGTGTCCTTTCTAAGTTCACATGTTTAGAATTTTGCTCTACAGGAGGGAATAAACAGCTGACTCCACTCAAAGGGCTCTACTGCTGTTCATAAACCATGAGAGTGTTTATGTCATGGGCAGAGCTGCCCAAGTGAATTATAGCCTTTTACGCACTGTGTACATACAATGTTTTCAAAGGACAAAGAAACAGGGTGTGTTCGGAATGTTGCAGTTGACCTTTCTCTCTTTCTGTCATTTCTCTTCAGCCTTTTCCATCCATTTCTCAAGCCTATGCGGCAGGAGAGTTCCCTGGTTGTGTTTATCCATCACCTACCTTCTGACATAGCCCAGAGCAGTTACTCTGCTCTGCTTTTAAACTATTTTTTCTTACAACCATGAGCTTCTGGCTTTCTCTTTTATTATATTTAAAATGGATTCATCTTTGCTACAGTAGAGAACAGATTCTTTTAAGGTTGTTTCAGATGTTTTCTTTAGACTGGTGTTAACATAAAGCAAATGTCTCTTGAAACTCTGAACCCAGCTGTTAAGATAAACAGGCTTCACTTATGATGCCCCTAAACTGAAATCATAGGCTTGCGGTCTACAATTCCTTAAAGATGCGATTCATACATGCTAAAATGTCTACTGAAGAAAAATGCACAGGCACACAAACATACACGTATACCAAGACAGCTTTGCCATGGAAACCACAAAGACACATCTGTTCAGACTCCAGAGTACGTACCACAAATAATGGCCCATCTTCTAAGAAAAGATCCTATGTATATTTGGGGAGAGCTCAGAATATTAAACAATTGCAATACTCAAACATGAAACTTACTTTATAATTCCTTTTTTAAATTGTGTTTTCATATATGAAAGCATTACTCGTTACCAGTTGTACTCATAGTTGTGCATTTCTTTTTCACTAAATAGATTTCAGACTTGGGCATCATGGACAAAAAGGGAAAACACAGGGAGAGAGGGCACACTGAGGTTTCAGATAACAACAACTCTGGATTCTACATGTGAATCTGGTGAGGTCTGCATTTCAAAAAACCCACTCTGTCAGCATTTAGAATAGCCCCAAGCCTGCTCTAAGTGCAGATCTTGTACAATAGAAAGTGTAAAAGATGCCAGGGGGAAGCAGCTGTGGCTCAAGCAACTGAGCTCCCGTTTACCGTAAGGAGAACCCGGGTTCGAGGGGACTTCCTGGTAAAAAAAAAAAAAAAGAAAAAAGGCTACAAGCGGAGAGGCACAGGCCCCACGCAGTGCAGCTGCCAAACGCACCAAAAAGACAATGATGCAATCAGATAGGAAAAAAAATTAACAAAAGATGCCAGGAGCCAGCACCCTGGAGGGAGGGGTGGGGAGGCCTTGGAGAGGGGGAGGCAGGGGTAAGAAGTCCCACTAATCAGGAGCACTCTAAATCTGGGATGGCCAGGCTTTATTAGTGGCTACTATCAGAAGTTTGATAGGACAAAGGTTTTAACCTCCCTTGCTGGGCTATAAACTCCATGAAGACCCTGGCAATTTCTAATCTGGTTACCACTGTATCCTCAGCACAGAGCACTATTCCTGGAACGTGGTAGATGCTCAATAAATATTTGCTGTGTGAATGAGGAGGATGCTTAATTGGAATTCTGGGTTTGTGTGCAGCTGTGCATCTGTTCGTCCTTCAGTTGGTATCACAGGTGTGAGAATATGGCTGTTCAGAGTTATAAACAGATAGCCACGTGGCACTCTATGATTTATTTATGGAAACTAGGATTTTGAGCCACTGTTGTTTCAATCTAGGAGGCCAGGGTCCATGAAGACTGCTGTTGCAGATACCAAAGTCTTACCTAGAAAAAACACTCAGCGTATTTCCACATTTACTCATTCCCTATCACCTTGAAACAAGGACAGGGAGGTTTCCATGTAATAGTTGTACCTCTAAATTCCAACTTCCAGCTAACTTCAACCTCTACAAATTCCCAGCCTATTTCCATAGTAATTTCACTGGCTCTTAAGCTATGTGTGTAGCCATTTATTCAACCAAGGAAAGGCAACTCTTCCTTTGGGCAGTGGCCATGGTACCTGCTGCAGAGGTGCGATGAAGTGTATAATAATTCAATGTATTCCTCGAAGGAGATTCCAGTGCCGTATGAAAATCAGGTACCGGACCCACATATTGACTACTAAGCAGAAATGCCATTTGTTTACCGTCACCTAAAATTTTTCATTTTTTTCAAATATGAAAATATCTGCCAGCATTTTCCACCATTGACAACATTTATCCATACATCTAATTCCCTCCTAGTGCTTCTTTTTCTAATCTAAATAGAGTAGGAGGTTTCTAATAAATCCTCGAATCCATTAAAAAAGAACAGAACAGTTCTGGCCATTTCTGAGAACAAAAGAGACCAAAGGAAAAGGAAACACTTTCATATATAGGTCGGCTTTTTCCTGGTGGGGCTAGATCAGGGGTCAGTAAACATTTCTGTAAAGGGCCAAATAGTAAGCAGGCTTTTGCAGGCCATATGGTTGCTGTTACAACTACTTACTCTGTCACTGTAGTATGACAGCAGCCACAGATAATAAGAAATGGATGTGGTTGTGTTTCAATAAAATTTTATTAACACAGACAGGCACGGGGCAAGACTAAGCCTGCAGGCAGTAGCTTGCTGGCCCCTGGAACAGATAAACAAAATGCTCCTTTCTGGAGGAAGTAACAGTGGCTTCACTTACTTTGCTCTTTTGGCCATTTCGTTGCCATCCCATCTGGGGCTGTATGGATAATTCTTTTGGGCCTGGGAGTAAAGCTGTCCACTGTTGGTAAAATGATAGACAGACTGAAATGTGAGAGTTGGCTGGTCTCGAGGAAAAAACAGTGGCAGGTCAACTAAAAAGAAAGAAGAAAGGAAAAGAAAGTTAGGGCTTATATGCATTGCAAGGCACTTTTCTGGCTAAATATCTTTGTTGATTTATACCACGAGGCATGTGTAGGCACTGAAAGAATGCTAGGAAATGAATATAGAAGCTTAGGGCCGACATACGGCTAGGTGCTCCCAGCCATCTGAACCTACCTTATTCAATACTCCATCATGGAGCTAGCTGTATGCCTGTTTTAAGTCTCTACTATACCGTAAACTCTTCCAGGATTGGGCAGTGTCTTCATCTCTAATTTGGTAGAAGAGGTAGGACTGAGGCTGTCCTTGAAGAATGGATTTGGAAAGGGGATAAAGAGGACAGGTGATAACTTTTCTATTTTATAGGATATAGTGACTGGACCACCAGAAAAAAATTGAAAATGTTATCACTACTTCCAATCAAGCAGTGAATTTTGATACTAAGTGGTTTTAATTTTTTCCATTTGTATTACCATATAAATATATTTACGACAGGTCCTTAATGGCATACAGCAGGGACTCATCTGAGTACTATATATAGATGCTGTTATAGTATAAACTGAATCCAGTCCTTGCTGCTAATATGTATTATGCACTTTACCTTTTTACTCTGGGTTTTTTTATGCAAAAAATTTTAATGCTAAAATGACTTGCTATTTTTAGTTGAGGCAAATGATCACTAAAAATACAGATTGTTTCTATAACATGTTCTTAAAAGTATATATGAGTGTTTGAGTGAACTTCTAAGACAAAGAAAAGGCACATTCACATCAAAAATAATAAGAAAAATGTGTATAGAATTTTCTACCTTTAGAAGAGTACTTTTTAAGATACTTATAACTCCATGAAGCAGACATTATTTTTACCATCTCCATTTAACAGATGAGCAAACCTGAGGCTTCAGGAGGTTTATTAACTTGCTCATGTCATAGGTAGGCAGAGGCAGGACTCAAATCTAGTCCCATGATTCAAATCCTAAGCTGCTTCTACTGCACACATTGTCTCCTGTTCTGAAGGATACTGGTATTACCTGTTTACAACTCACTCACTACGTCACCATTATAATTTAGTAAGCTGAAGTTTCCATTGTGAAGGGTATACAAGGTTCATGTTTTTGGCTACATGAGACAAATGTATTAAAAATTACATATGATATAGTTACATATTTATCATCATCCTAGTCTGGGATGACCACTTGTCTTGAGTAGGTCCTGTAAACACCTAATATGCCTTCTTGAATGAAAAATTAGGTTTACAGCAAACTTAAAACAACAACAACAACAACAGCAACACACACAAAACCACAACCAAGAACCAAAAAAATCACCCAGACCATTTTTGACCTCTTAGACCTCTGAGTATATCAACTCTTGAAGATATCTGACTCAGTGCTGAAGGGGGTTTCTGCATATGAATCACACTGCAACCAAAGAAAAGTTGTAAGGTTTTGAATGCCCACTCTTCTGCCACAAGGCAATCTTAACACATGCCTATTTGTGCCAGAGACAGAGGTTTAATACATGTAGGAACAACACAAAATATGAAAACAGACGAATTTAAACTATAAATAATTCAATTCAGAAACCCCTTTTTGAATCTTTTCATATACAAAGCATAATCTGGACCATCATCAATCACTTTGAACAGATATTGCTTTCTAAAATTAAGCTTATAGCTATTTTTCTGATTACTTGTTTCATTTCCTCTGATAAATTAAAACATGCTTATTCATGTATACTTTCACTTCAATTATGTTTATATTTTGTACAAGTCACCAAATATAAAACAAGATTCAGATTAATCCCAAAGCACTCACCAAGAGCAGAGAGATATTTAACTTATAAGCTTCCCTTGAAAAATGCAACAATTTTAAGTAATAGAATGGAAATAATATGCAAATATAAAGTAAACACAGTCAGTATTCAGTATCAAAGTCATGCAGATAATACCACAGTCTATGTGATTCTCAAGCCACTAGCTTTTAAGGCTTTAGAATGCATTATATTTTTGTTCTTGTCATTTTGTATTGGAGAAAATGAGCTGCTGGTATTAATATTTTGACACAGTGCAAAATGATGCTCCTACCTAGTTCTCAATCTTTCTTTCTGACCTCCTAAATGCCCAATTAGCATCAGAAACAACTCAAAATGTGAATTCAAATTTATTTACCTAGATGAGTGTGGCAGTTTGGTATTGTTTATGAATTCCAAAAACAGATTATTGATTATGTTTGTAAACTGGTCTGTTCCTCTGGGCAATACCCCTTTGATTGTATTAAATTCAGAGGTTTTACTTTTACTTTATTAAATCAAGATTAGGGCTTTGTTCAACCACGTCATTAGGGCGTGCAGGGTTGAGTTCCCGGCCCCTTGGTGGGGATAAAGCAGACTTTTACATGGAAGTAGATACATAGAGAAGCAGATATGTGAGAAAAGAGAGAAGTCCCCATTAGAAATGCAGAGGAAGAGAGACAGCTCCATTAGACATGGCAGAGGCCCCAGAAAGAGAGATAAGCCTGATAGTCTACAGCTGACCTTGTGAAGAGAGCAGAGCAGCTAAGCCTGGAAAGAAACAAGCCCTGGGGAGAGAGATGAACCTTATGCCAGCCTACAGCTG
>JAQZBX010011639.1:0-42393 GCA_029593785.1 Cabassous unicinctus | reverse complement strand
ATAAATTAAAAAAAAAAAAAAGGTGGTGGAACTGTTGTGTATAGGGACAGTATATGTGTATATTATTCTAGTTAAGTTGATACCAAACCAAGCATGATTGTTTTAGATTTAGGACTAAAAACTTCAACCTTGTGGTAAACAAAATGAAAATACATGAAAAATAAATACAAAAAGAACTGTGAAGTGATACAGAATCTCATAATGTACAATTAAAAAAATAAAATAAATGCGAAAGAGCAAAATTGAAGAATTGACCACGTAAAATGTTATAAGAATTACAAAGAACAAGTAGTAATATCAAATATGCAATTCTTGCATTCTTAGTGTTACTCTAAATGTAAATGGATTAAACACTGGTCAAAATGCAGAGATAGGCAGCATGGACAAGAAAGCATGACACAAAATAGGCTGTTTACAAGAAACTCACCATAAATTCAAAGTTACAAATAGGCTGAAGTTCAAAGGAAAGAAAAAAACTCTGTCATGCTAATACCAACCAAAAGAGAGCTTTAGTAGCTATCAGATTAAATAGACTTTAAGTCAAAAAATGGTTGCAGTGGACAATTAATTCCATGTATACAAATAAAGAGTTCAATTCCACAAGAGTACATAACAATTATAAATATATATGAACATAATGGCAAAGCCCCATAGTATATATAACAAATATTGACCTAATTTAAGGTAGAAATTGATGGTTCCATATCAATTGTGGAAGAATTCAATATATCATATTCACTATCGGAGTGAACATCTAGAGAGAAGATAATGTGAAAGTAGAAGATTTGAACAACACTATAAATCAATTGGACTGAACATATAAAACACTTTACCCAACAAGAGTAAAATACACATACTTTTCTAGTGTATATAGATCATTCACCAGGACAGACTGTATATTAGATCATATAAAAAAGTCAATAAAATTTAAAAGTATTAAAATTACACAATATATTTTCTCCAATCACAATGGTATGAAGCTAGAAATCAATAACTGAGGGAAAACTGAAAAATTCATATTTGGAAATTCATGCATTATTAAACAACCAATCTATCAATGAAGATATCACAAGGAAAATATGCAAATATCTTGATATGAATGTAAACAAAACAAACATACCCAAAATTATGAGATACAGAAGAGGCAGTGCTGAGAATTTTTTAACTGTAAGTGCTTACATCAAAAGAGAATAAAAGATTTCACATTAGAAACCTAACCTTACAACTGGAGGATCTAGAAAAAAAAACATCAAACTAAATCAAAAGTGAGAAGATAGTGAGAAATAGAAAAGATTATCATGAAGAATAATAAAATAGATAATTTTAAAAAAGAAGAAACAATAGTATCAAGGAAACAAATGTTTTCTTTGAAATAGCAATAAAATTAATAAACTTTTAGTTAGACTGACAAAAAAAAAGTGAAGACTAAAATAACTAAAATAAATAATGACAGGGAGCAAAGTACTATTGACTTCAAAGAAATAAAAGAATTATAAAAAGATAAAATGAGCAACTGTACACCAACAAACCAGACAACACAGTGAATAGACAAATTCCTAAAAAGCAAAAGCTATCTACAGAGACTCAAGAAGAAATAGAGGATTTCATCACACCAATAAGAAGTTAAAGAGATTGATTCTGTAATCAAAAACCTCCCAAAAACCAAAACCAAAACTGGATGACATTACTGCAGAATGTTCATAGACATTCCCAGAATATTTAACACCAGTCCTAATGAAATTTTCCAAAATATTTAGAGAAGGGCACTCAATAGTTCATTCTATGAGGCAAGCACCATCCAAATACCATAGTCAAATAAAGATATCACAAGAAATAAAAATTACAGACCAATAGCCCTTATAAATACAGAGGTAAATATCTTCAACAAAATATTAGCAAAATGAATGCAATAGCACAATATAAAATTTTACACCATGATCATGAGGTATTTATCCCAAAGATGTATGGAAGCTTCAATATAAGAAAATCAATTAATGTAGTAGACTACATTCATAGAAGAAAGGACAACAATCACATGATCAACATAAGTGATGCCAGAAAGGAATGTGACAATTTCTGTACAATTTCATGGTAAAAAACATTACAAAACTAGCAATATAAGGCAACTTCCACAACATGATATAAGTCACATGTGCAAAACCTACAGCTACCACGATAATCGATGATGAAAGACATTCCCTTGAAAATCAGGGAAAAGAAGGATATCCAGTGTCACAAATTTTAATCCATAATATTCTTGAAGGTCTTGCCAGAGCAATTCATCAAGAAAAGGAAATAAAAGCCATCCGAATTAGAAAGGTAGAAGTAAAAATTTCCCTATTTGTGGATGATATAATCCTCTCTGAATAACATTCAGATAAAAACACAACAGCTACTAGAGCTAATATATAAATTCAGCACAATTATTGGGTACAAGAACAGCAGGCAAATATCAGTAGTGTTTCAATACACAACTAAGGAACTATTTAAAGAGGAAATAAATTTTAAAATCCCATTTTCATTAGCAACTGAAATATCAAATACAAAAGAATAAATTTAACAAAGGATGTAGATGACATATACAGAAAAGTATAAAGCATTGCTAATTGAAATAAAAGAAGACCTAAATAAGTAGAAGTACCTTTCATGTGCATGGATTGGAACACTAAATATTTTTACATAAATTCTAACTAAAGTGATTTACAGATTCAATGCAATATCAATCAAAATTCCAATAGCCTTATTTAGTGAAATGTAAAAATCCAATAATCAAATTAATATATGGAATCATATGGGCCCTGAAGATTCACCATATTAAAAGAAGAAGGAAGTTGGAGAACTCACATTTGCTAAATTTAAAATGTATTATAAAGCTACAGTGTTCAAAGCAACATGGATTTGGCACAAAGGCAGACATATAAATAAATGGATTTGAATTGATAGTTCAGAAATAAACCCTCTCCTCTATGGCCAAATGATTTTTTTATAATAGTCCCAACTTCACTCAACAGGGAAAGAATGAAACAAATGATTCTGTGTAAACAGGATATCCACATGCAAAATGATGGAGGACCCCTACTTCTCACTATATATAAAAACGTCATACAAAATGAGTTAAAACACCTAAATCTAAGCACAATATGATAAAATTCTTGGAAGAAAACACAAGGTAACATCTTCAGAACCTTGTTTTAAACAATTGCTTCTTAGAGTTTACACTAAAAGTATGAACAATAAGAGAGAAAATAGATAAATGGGGCCTCCTAAAAATTAAAAATTTCTGTTCATCTTTAAAATAAAATGACAAACTACAGAATGGGAGAAAGTATTTGGAAACTACATATCCAATTAAGGTTTAATATCCATAATACATAAAGAAAACTATGACTCAACAACAGGAAGAGTAACCATCCAATTTTTAAAATGGACAAAAGTCTTTAATAGACATGTCTCATAGAAGATATACAACACACCAAAAAGCACATGAAAAGATGCTTAATGCAATTTTCTATTAAGGAAAAGCAAATCAAAACCTCAGTGAGATACCATTTTACATCCATTAAAATAGTTATTATTAAAAACAACGGAAAATTACAAGTATTGAAGAGGATATGGAGAAATAGTACCACTTATTCATTGTTGGTGACAATGTATAAGGGTTCAGACATTGTGCAAGACAGTTAAGTGTTTACTCAGTATGTTAATTTTAGAATTACCATATGACCCAGCAATCCATTTCTATATATATACCCCAAATAATTGAAAGCATGGACTCAGATATTTACAAACAGATGTTCATAGCAGCAATATTAAAAATTGCCAAAATATGGAAACAACCCGACTATCAACTGATAGGTGGATGAACAAAATAGTTTATGTACATAAAATGAAATATTTATCATCTATGAAAATTAAAGAACATCTGATAATTGCAACAACATGCCTGAACCTTAAAGACACCATGTTTAGTGAATATTTTATTATCTCACTGGCATGAAATAATTGAAGAAGCAAATTTATATAATCAGAAACTAGAATATAGGTCCCAGCATCCAGTGTTCATGTAAGGAATGGGGATTTATTGGATAGATTGTAGACTATTTCTCCATGGGTTGATGGGAAGCTTTGTTAACGAATGATGGTGATGGTTCCACAACACTGGGAAAGCAAAAACACTGAATTTTATATATGAATGTATTTTGGGTGATAAATTTTAGATTGTATATATGTTATAAGAATAAATATTAATGAAAAACAGCATAGAACAAACAGGGATCCCCAATGTCAACTATGGACAATGGTCGCAGTATAATTGTAATATTATTCTTTCATCAGCTATAACAATGCAAGTGTTAGCATTAAGGGAGTTGCATGGTGACACTATGTTTTGCATGATTTTTCTGTAAACTTATGTATTCTTTAATAGAAAATATTAGGACAAAAATTTAAAAGAGACTGCTGATGTACCCAATAATATAGTTCAAACACAAAAATATTAAATTCAGTTTTAAAAAGTTCCTTAAGCAAGAGAGTGACAGTTATATGATATAGTTAATAAAAAGCAGTAAAGAAGGACAAATAATCTATGTTAAAATAAATTAATAAATAAGTAAACTATTAATTTTTGATTCTTAAATGGGCAGGGTGAGGATTTATTAGGAAGGGCAAAGGAAATCTACAGGATTGATGGTAATGTATTATATTATGTTAGAGGTTGGGTGACAGATGTGTTTATGTTTTATATAAATCATTGGATAATTTAAATTTAACATTCATAGGTTTAACTAATTGTGATTCTGCCTGAAAACAGAAGTATTTACATTCTTGATTATCATTAACTATGTGCTTCTTGATGTGTTTAGCAGTGAATACTACTGCTCTTTGAAAACTTACTTTATATGACATAAATTTAAATCATAAAATAAATATGTTTATGTAGATGGATAAAAGGACAAACACATTTGACCAAACAATAAACAAATAAAGAGAAATTCTCATAGGACCATATGAGCAAAATCAATGGTTATGAAACTGTTCTTTGCATAATTCTTTCTTCTTTATTATATGATTAATTTTTTAATGAAATGAGATTTACACAAATCAAAATAAAGTAACATTTTGGAATAAACTGTTCACTCCAAATTTATGACAATTTTCAATTATTTTCAAAAAGATGAGTGAAAATCTCATATGAGTTCAATTTCTAGAATTGAAAATTAGAATTCACCATAGCAAAATTCATAGGATGAACCCCAATTTCTTAAAAAAAAGTAACTTTTCCTACAATTTCCTTATTATCTTACAAACAAAAGAGCAATAAATAAAGAATTTAAATAAAAAATATCAATGTAAAAAATCACACACTACATAATAAACCATATAGCAAAGTGTTAAATGTTGGAGAAATATGAATTGAGTAAATTAACTCAAAGAACTGGGATAACAATGAGTATTTTATTTGAAATATATTTGTCAAGATCACATATATATTTTAATCATGATCATAATTTAATCTAATAGCTCTAATTTTATATACATGTGGAACTGACCTGCAATAATTATGCATTTCAGTTTTCCAATTTTTAATTTTTTATTATTTTTGCATTACCTTTTTAAAAAATATTACATTGCTATAGAAAAATAAAATTTAATTCATCCTTACTGTGATCCAATAATAATAAATGAATAAAGTTCAAATACAAATACTTTCTCCTTGAGATATATATTTATTGCTTCTATCTACCTATTATAGATATTTATCTAGTTATCTGTCTATTCCATATAAAAGTGTGTGTATTGAGTGTATGTGAGTTCAAAAGTGTTTTGCATGAAGTGACAGAGTTTATGTGTTTATATGTTTTAGTAATGGATCAATTTTATTTTCTTCTGGACTCTTTGAAATGCTTTGAGAATGAATAGAAAAGTTTAATGGAAAAATCACTGAATATATTCTAATATGTGGAAATTGAAAAAATGTGGTAAGACATTAAATGCGTGTCAGAACCAAGAATAAAATGACTAAGTACCTGGATATTGAATGACAGATTAAATCTTTTAGAGAACAACTTCTCATCCCTACACTTGAGCATAAGTCATGAATTCAAAATCCAAAGAGCACGAGACAACATACAAAATAAAGGGAAAGAAAGCACTAAAAAGGGAGAATACTGCAATTTTCTGTTTGTGTGTTTGTTTTTGAGTGTTTATTAGCTATTCTCAGTGGACATTTTTGGGATACATCAGATGATGTCTTGACCCCTACCCTCAAATCATTTCTGCCAGTTTAGACTTTCCACATATAACTTTGCTGAAAACATGAATTCATTATAATATTACAAATCAGAGGAAACCCCAAAATCACATCTTAGCCCTCTTAAATATGAAAATAATATTTGGGGTCTTTAATTTTATGAATATATGCTCAAAAAAGAAAATCTTTCTATACAACTTCACACACAAGTAAAGAATATTTTTCATATAACTGAAGAGGCTGTAATAAAATACCCCAATTCAATAAACCCAGAATGATATGTCAAGGTCATATATATATATATATATATATACACACACACACACTCACATATACACATACACACACATATATGTATATATATATGAATGAAGAACAATGAAAATACAATGGAAATGGAATAAGAGAACAATAATCGGATTATATATATATATTGAAACAACCCCAGTTGCAGGAGAGGAATTTATTGTAGAGAAAATTTACAGAAATATACACATTAATTGGTAACCATTTGGAAAGTAGATGAAAATAGATACATACCAAAGAGAACTAATGTAGCAGTACCAAATATGGAAAGAATCAGAAAATAGAGGAAGTTAGGGAAGAATATTAAAAAATAATTTTTGCAAAGGAGGATGGGGATCCTCCATTTTAAATGAGACATGGGGTATTAAAAGAAAAAAATATGAAAAGACATATTTAATGTTTCAGAGGACAAAAATAAAGCAAAGATTCTAAAGGAAAAAAATCTTAAACAGGAATACATGGAACTGAAAGGAGGCCAAAAGAGTCAGAAATATCACATATTAGACTCTTCAATGCCAATTGCACTTTCTTAGGATATTAATGAATTAACAGTCTATCAGAGAGAAAATTCAAAAGACATTGAAGAGAGGAATTAGCATGGTAGTGGTACATAAGGTATATAATGTCAACATTCTAATTAGTAAAATTAGTAAAGGAAGAGTGGAAGCTGTAGGAGAAAGATTATCAGAAAAATGGATTTTGATGTAATAGACAAATATAAGTTCAAGAAAAGTGGTAATTCAATAATAAATTAATATGTATGTAAAATCTTACAGAAATATTAGAGAAAAAGAAATACTACATTTATGTCAAGTAATCATTCCCTCAGAGATATACATGAATAAAACTAGATCATTAAACATATTAATTCATTACATAGCTTGAAGTAGAAATATTATAAGATCATTATCATGGATGCAGAAAATATTTCCTATGCAATAAAACACTCATGATTAAAAATTTTTCGCAAAGATAAGAACTGAATAATCCCTTCTATGAGAAAATGTAACACTAAACTTGCAATTTTCCTAAGTCAACACAGATCTTAAAATATGGATGCTGGTAGCTTCTGTTGCTGGGAAACCAAACAGATAAGACCACTTACATCACCTTTATAAAGCAATGTTGTAAGGCAAGAAAAGGAAAACATTATGTGCTAGAATTTCAAAAGAAGAAAATTCATTGCCATTAGTAGCAAATAAAAGTGGTAATAGGGAAGATTACAAAAATCTACCCAAATAATATGAGAATATTGTTGAAATAGGGTTTGAGAAAGTAATTATTTGCATAAATAAAAAATATCAAACACATATTAAGTAATAACAATAGAAAGAAAAGGAAACTTTTAAAGAGGCAATAGTGTGATATTATATGTATAAATATGTGTGTATGTGTGCAGAGATGTAGAATATATATATCATACCTTCTGGAGAAAATTTAAAATGTGTCAGGTTTTAAATAGCTAAATTAATGGAGATAGGCTACATTTATAGATTTGCTTGAAGACTTAGGGGTATAAAGATGTCAATTATATATCTTATTAAAAATAACCAATATAAAATTTCAGCATATTTTTTGGTAGAATTTAACAGGTTGGCCTTAGCATAACATTCATAGAAAACCAACTAACATAAACAAATTTTAGGAAGACAAAAAACAATGTACTTAACAAACATCAAATCTGCTATAATAGGTTAGTAAGTATATATTGAGAGGTGACAAAAACACACAAATAATGCAACAGAATATACAGTACATAGGACTATTAAAAATAACATATATATTTTGGTACTGCATTGAGAATAACATGCATATTTCAATAAATATTACCCAAAAAATTAGGTTATAATATTATTCACATAAAATATGAAATCAAAAGGAGAGAACAATACATCCTTGAATAATAAAAGAACACTTTACTAGTGATGGGATCATTGCACTTAATCATAAAAGAAGGATAGAATGTGGTTAAGAGGAAGAGAGAAGTTATTGATTATTAGAAGGTTAATATAGAGTCAGGAAATTAAGAATAGGTTGATATTCCCTGTAAAACAGAATACAAATAAATGAATTCATCAGACTAAGGATTATTTTGCGGAAGTTATAGGAATACACAGCGAATATTATGGGGAAAAATTTACATTGTTGCTGCCTTAAAATTGTGAATTACATAAGCAGTGGTCCAGAGAGAATCTTTTGGATTTCCAGAGGTGACAGGACTAGAAAAGTAAGTTAGAATGGTGAGAAATCCACATCACTGCTTTCTATTCACACTGCATGCAAATACTGACCTTAAAGAAGAAGCAGAGGTTAATTTCAGTAATTTAAATTACTTTAAATTCAGTAATTTAATCTGAATAGTTAGAAAAAAGCAAAGCAAAAAAAACACAGGGTACCTGATAAGAAGAGCTGTGTTTGTGTGTATGGTAGAAGTTAGAAGGTGATATTTTCAGTTTTGTACATGCTGACATCATCATAATAATGTTAAAAGGAATTAGGTATCTAAGATCAGAAATACAGAAAATAAGTGCTCCATTTGGAGGGACATAATCATTTAAATATGAACATTAACATATCATCTTCCCAAAGCATATAAATTAATACAAATTAAATATGGTTTATACAATATAAATAAATACTAGTTCATAGTATCTGAATGTGACATCATATAGAAACATTTGCATATATATTCAATTATTTTCCCCTTAAAATGTACATAGTGGACCATATGAAATTTCTAATGTATATATGCCATTATTTATTGGTTTTGTTTACTCTTGTTTAATTTTAAATTAGAATTCACTATGATATAATGACCCAAATCATAACAATGTTTATGATTATTTACAATAATACAATAATTAATTGAAGATCTGCAAATTGATATATAATTAGTTTTATTTTCTGACACTTTACCAACTAATTTCTTCTGTTTTTAAAAATATCACATATGCATTATAGAAACTTTAAACAGGGAATATATTAGGTAATAAAATGCAAAGGTAAATTTCTATAGTTCCCCTACACTGACTCTCCTGCCTTATTCTTATACATGTTAGAAATTGCTAATGATGTCATTATTCAATTAAAATGTATAGCAAAAATAATGCAAAGTAGATGTAATTGTTTCTTTAAATCAAAGAAATCATTATTTTCTGCCAAATTATTTTGCCCGGAAAGATATAAATAAAAATCACTGAGATTAATTGGAAGATATTATTATTCTTTCCTTAAAAGCACTATGAATATTTCAAGTCTTTCATTTCCTTAAACAGCAACAGCTCTATAACATAATTGAAAAAATAATAAACTGTAATCAGTGGTGTTCCCTAATAATGAAATTTTTGAAGGAAAATTTTATATAAGCATAAAATATTTGGATAACATTATTCTTTATTCAATGAACAAAATTTTGTTAAATATCTACAGTGTTAATTGTCAAGTTCTCAAATGTTCAAGATGATATGAAGTTTCATATAATATATATTAATAATTTGAAAATAATAGAGGGTAGAAGAACTCAAAGGCATCTTTAATTGCAAGAAACATTAATATTTTGAAAGAGTAAATATTAAATTTTAAACTCAAAAATTATTTTCCTTTTTACCCACACTTACTAATTTTACTTATTTATTCTTCAAATGGATTATGAGACATACCTTCTGGTTAAAACATCTAAGTGGATTCTATATCAGACCACAAGACCAATGTGTATCATAAAGAAATTATAATGAATTTTTCTTAATTTTGCCCTTGAAATTTAAATTTCTTGAGTCAAACTTTTGGTCTTGACACACACACAAAAACACAGAATTTGTTCATGTTTGGAAAGAACTTATATAAACCAACATTTCCTTTTGAAAAAAATTAAGTAAACCCCAAGTGTTTCCCCATATAATTAGAAAAATAGATGAATATTTTGTTTAATAATACATTGTTGAATAAAATTTCTATATCTTCCTCCTTAACCCAATGGCTCAATATCTTATATGCTCTAGAATCAGAAAAGTCCTTATGAAGTTCAATCTCCCAACCTGTTTGATGAGATTCCTTGGTGTAAATATAAGTATATGAGTACATGTATCATATATTCTGAAGTCAGCTTTTTTAATAGTCATAAAGAGCCAACCATCAATGAAGGTCGAGAGCAAGGAGCATATGGCTAGGATTATTCTTACAGTGGAAATTCAGCAGAAATTAAGCTTCTTCTTATTTCTGTGACTTACAATTTGACGTATAGTCAAAGGCAAATGTACCATACATAAATCTTTACTTTGTAGCAAATGCTTACTTCAAGTTTCCACTATATAAAGAAAAAGAAAATGAGTTAATTAAACAAAATTATCACTGATTTTCTTAGTTCCTAAGATAAGTCAAAATTAATAATTTATTTAGTACATCAATAACAAAGAAATCTTACATTTACAATTTCTTTGGAAAATAGCATAATTGTCTTTTTATTTTATATTAATTTTAAAGATGCTATAAATTACATAAATGTTACATCTCAAATTTTGAAGTAACATTTATGTAATCTTAAGCTTCTTTAAAAATAATAAAAATTTAAATAAAAAAATTAAAAAATATATTAAAGGTTATATTCATCCAATGAAAAAAATATATAAAGGGGAATTCCCATATAACTCACACCCTCGCAGTTCCAGTCCCACAGTTTTCCTCATTAACAACCTCTTTCAATAGTTTGGTACATTTGTTACACTTGATGAGCACATATTGAAGCATTGCTACTAAATATGGTCAATAGTTTACATTTTATTTTACACTTTGCACAACACAATTTTATAAGTTTTGACAATAAGACCTGTATCTATCATTGCAACGTCATTCAGAATAATTCCAATGTCCCCAAAACGCTTCATGTAACACCTATTCTTCCCTCTCCCTCCCCTCAGAACTTCTGGTGGCTACTGCCTTTATATCAATGATATAGGTTCTTCCATTGCTAGACTAATGATGTTTACTTTTGTCCAAAGTTGCATTCCATCCCCTCATGTTTGTTCATTCCTCATTCTTGATGATTTGGAGATGGTGATTGGCACTCTGTTTCTGACTGAGAGGTGGTTTAGATTCCATGGGGCAGATGGATCAAAATGTCTTGCTTGCAGTTGTATGTACTCTGTTTTTGGGGAAGGGCATTGTCCATCATTATCTGCTGAGATTCAGGGCTCAAGCGGCATATGAACACACCAAATATTTAAGTCTCTGAGACCTATATTTAAGGAATATAATGCTAATTATAGGTTCAAATAAAAGGGCCAGAAAAGTAATGAATAGGGAAAATATAATGAGTCTAACTCTGTTACCTTAGGAAAGTTAAGATATCTCTAGAGCCCTCAGGAGTCTCCTGCTTGAGGCATGCTTTACTTTGGCAGTCAATGAGATCCTCCTGGAGACATGCATAAGCATAACCTCTGGAATGACCTCCCAATCTCTTAGCCACACAAGCTCCTTTGTATTTAATATTCCTACATTTTGGTCAAATTTAACATGCATTTCTAGAGAAGATTTCTTTCACCTTCCTATATAACACAACAGACTTGTAACTGATAAAGTAGAGGAATCAAAAATGCCCTTCTAGAATGTCTTCTCTCTATGTGCTTTGTGACATCATCATTGATTATTAGATCCCATAGGCCTGATTATCTAGCAAGTATAAATCATTTACATAGACAACTTTTGGACACACCTGTGTGGGTAAATCCTATTTTTAAGACTCAAATACTTTTTATGCATTTATTTATATATACAGTCTCATATTATTATAAAATTCACACTTTACCTTACCAAATTAATAATTGGTTTTAAATAGTTCTTAAATGTTTATATTTTCACACCACATTAACATCATTAAACCATCTAACTACTGCGTTTGACTTTGACAATCCAGATTTTAGCATAGAATTTTCTTGCTTTTTCAGTTTCAGAGATTTCATTACCAATACAAGGTTTCAACAAGATGCAAGTGAAATGATCCAGCCACTCCCCCAGCACAATGGCCCTGCTGAGACCACCAGCCAGCCTGACTCCCCATCTGGCCCAGACAGGCTAGTGTGCCACCCTAAGGATTTAGGGAGGGGAAGATGGCCAGCTTGCAGGCAGGAGACAATGCTGAACTTCTGCACTGCCCGCAGCTGCATGCAGAAGAGCACATGGTCTGATCTGGCCTTTTTCAAGTTCCCACGGGACCCATTCAAATGCCAGAATTGGGCGGAGAATTGTAGGGGAGCAGACTTAGAAGATAAAACACCTGATCAGTTAAGTTATATTCCAAACACTTTGAAGTCACTATGATCTGTAGAACTAGACATTATAGGACAGTTCTTCAAGAAAATGATATACCAACAATATTTGATCTTACCAGTCATTTGAACAATCCACATAGTAGACACAGAAAATGAATAAAAGAATTGAGTGAAGATGAAATCAGGACACTGAAACAGAGAAAAATTGATAGAGCTTCTGAATATGAACAAAAATACATACTACCATCCTCCCTGGTGTGGGGCAGGATTCCCAGGGAAAAGCCTCATTGGCACTGAAGGATTATTACCAAGTGCCAACTAGCAATGTATCTGGAAAAAGACCTTGACCAAAAGGGGGAAATATTAAATACAAATGATTTTTTGTGGCTAACAGATTTTAAAGTGAGTTGGGAGATCATTCCAGAGGTTACACATATGCATGTATCAGCAGGACCTCATTGACTGCCACAGTAAACAGTGCCTCAAACAGCATGGTTTGAGACATCCAGACATTATAAGCAGGGCAGAAAAGGAATTTGGCACCCTGTCAGTGCACCTTACTTTGGAATTTATTCTCCCCAATGTAGCAGAGTTAGATTCATTTGTAGTTTTCCTAAACGTGGCTCTTTTGTGTTTTTACTTGAACCTGTAATTAGCAGTATATTTGTTAAATATATGCCCCAGAGACTTAAATTATTTTCATGTGCCATTTGAGCCTTGAAACTCAGAAGAGTTTCCATACCTACTTTCCAGTTCATTGGACTTACCCAGGACAACTAACAAGGAGATGATGATGGACAATGACCATGACAAGGAACAAAGAATGTCTGCACTGCCAGCAAGACAGATCCATCCACCTGCCCCATGGAATCCAAGTCACCTCTCAATTAGAAACACAGTGAGAATCACCATCCCCAAATCCTCAAGTTTGGGGATTGAACAATGGGCTAAAATTGACTTCCTATTATTCTATTATAGACAGGATTCTTCTAGCAATGAAGAACTTTTATCATTGATATAAAGGCATTGGCCACCAGAAGTTCTGAGGGGAGGCAGAATGAAGAGTAAGTGTAATGTGGGAGCATTTTTGAGACATTGGAATTGTCCTCCATTACATTGCAATGATGGATATAGGCCAATATAAATTTTGTCATAACCTATAAAATTGTGGGGGGCAGAGTGCAAACTATAATGTAATCTAAAGCCCATGGTTACTAGCAGTGCTGCAATATGTTTTCATCAATTGTAATAAATGTACCACACTAATGAAAGATGGTGTTAATGTTGGAAGGTGTGGGAGGAGGAAGGGATGGGGAATATTGGAATCCCCTATATTTTTATGTAACATTTAAGTAATCTAAAGCTTCTTTAAAAATAAAATTAAAAAAGAATTAAACTACAGTAATACTCAGAATCCCAAAGCAGAAGAAGAGGGTAAAGTACAGGATGAAGACATTTAACCTTTAACCATTGAAGAAAAGGAAAACAAAGAATACCTGAAATCTTTATCTGAAATTTTGATTCTTATGGGAAATTAAAACATATTTTTGGATGGACTTGAGGCTGTGGAACTTCCTGAAGGTCTCTTTACTCCTGATAACTTTCAAGTACTCTGGAGTGCTGAATAAATTCTGATGAAGAGGTTCTGAGAATGTGATTTCAGAAAACAGCAGTTAACATGTTGTTCTGTTTGAAAACATCTGAAACAGATGCTAGAGATATGCCAGAGCTGCATTCTGGAAGATACCCCAAGGGAAGCAAGAGACTCACAGTTTTTTTCCATCATCACTAATAATGTGGTAGACATAGCAGGGGAATAACACCTGCCCATGTTGGTGAGGTGTGTCAATGAATCTCATAATCTGAGAGGAATCTGTGGGCTTCCTGCCTTATGAAGCTTATAAAGAAATTTTGGCTGTGAAATTTCACACTACAATAACTGAGAAGTGGGGACTAAACAGGGAGTACTGTCATGGACAGGCTTAAATTGTGTCCGGTGGATTTTCTTCCAAAATGAAAGTTTTTGCTTATAGAATTCTAGAGAAATATCCCCAAGCTGTCAACACACTCTGCTCTTCTTGTGCCTTAAATATGTGGTTAGCAAAATCATTGCCTTTGGTGGGAGTATGGGTTGCATTAGGACCAACTGAAGAAGTTTCTTCTTTTCTCCATTGATCACCACAACTACTTTTAGAACTTGATAATGTAATTTCTATTCTTTTCATAGCAATGAAGAAAGGGGGAATGAACTGAAGGAAATTTGCCATTCTCAGAGGGCAGGAAGGCATGATGCTTTTGAAAATTTAGTGGATCTCCTGCAAGCAGTTATTTTATGTTTAGATGGTATAAGTATTGACACAAATGTTAGATGGAATAACTGTACAGATGACTGAGCATTTGTACTCTATAGTGCAGTAACAGATTTTTATTTCATTGTTACCATTGTTGTTCTTAAAATTGTCCTATCTTTTACAAGAGCCTTTTGAGAATTATCTCCAGGCTATACCTCTGATGTCTTCTTTGCAGCCAGCAGCTTGACCTCAGCACTGATTTCACTTAACGAAGTGATGAAAAATATTGAAGTTTATCATGAATTCTGGTTTCAGGAAGCCACAAATTTAGCAACCAATCTTGATATTCAAATGAACTCTTTGGCAAATTCTGCAGGGATCAATAAGATAAGGTGAAATCTCAAATAACATCTGAGAGTTAATATAAAGTAACCCTGAGTGTTTCAACAGTGGAACACATTATTCAGGAATGCAAAGATATATTCTCAGAACAGCACCTCAAACCTCTTATATTCTTTTTTCTTGTGCCCTCTTTCATGGGAGAGCTCAAATTCAATACATCAGATGTACACCATGCTGATATGCACAGCAGTGACTTACCCAATCCTGAGACATCCTCAGCTGATTTTCATTGTTGGAAAATCAAATGGAAACACAGAGGGAAAAACACGGAGCTTCCACCCACCATTTATGAAGCCCTCCATCAGAATGACACCAAGTTTTTCCTAATGTTTATGCATTGTCGAAGGTCTTATGTATTCTTCCCATGATGAAAGTTGAGAATGACTGCTTTGAAAATGGAAGAAAGCATCTGAAAGCATGACTGAGGAGAAAGAGCAAAATCCTATCAGAGGGAATTGCTTTGGAGATACATAGAATGCAAAAGTGCTATGCATCATGAAAGAGGGAACTAGACAGAAAAAGAAGCCAAAGGAAAACTGTGAGTTACTTGCCCCTCTGGCTGAAAATGGTACATATACCCTGTCCTCAAAGTAAATAGCCTTGGTAAAGGCCCTGGCTCACTGCAACCAATGGAGTGGACAGAGCATTCCCCAGGAGGAAGTGGATGGAGAGTGGTTTCTTTTCAGTTAGTTTGACCAGCTGAGCCCCCTTTAGACCTCAAAGTCTCCCCCATCAGCAAGTAGTGACAGGGATAGGGGGATCTGATCAGGCAGGCTATCATATTCAGCCAAACTGGGAGAGAGAGGAACTTGCATATACAAGGTCCCTGGTTTGACTCTTGAGTCTCTTTAGAGAAGTGACCCAAAGAATAATACAAATGGTTATCAGGCACCCAGCTGGTACCTATAACAGGGAACATATAGAAAGGTTATTTTCTTGTTTTAGGTTTTCTTGGATATGTTATTATTTATTTCTTTATTTATTTATTATCAGTTCCTTCTTTTTTTCTTTATTTAATATGCTAAAACCCAGTACATCACCTGTGGAGGGCAAGCTGAATGGTGATTGATGAGCCCCAGTAGCCTGAGAAGCTCCTTAGCGGTTTAAAAGGGAAAGCTGCCTTTCCTTTTGTTGTTTTTTGCATTTTGTTTTTGATGGTTGTTACTTGTTTATTGTCTTTCCCCTTTCTTTGTTTCTTTTCATTTTCTTTTACTTATTTTTTTCTCTGTACTTTCTTTTTGTTCCTTCATTTCTCTGTATTGTTTTATGTTGTTTTTCTTTCATTCCACCTCTTTTTATTTGGCCTTTTTTTTTTTAACTTTCTCTCTCTTTTTTTCTTCCTCTTTTACACTTTTCCTCCATTCTTATAATTATGGCCTTTTAACTCATTGTAATTATTCTCTTAATATTGTTCTTTGTTTCATTTTTTTCTTTCCACATTTTTTGTTCTTATTCTTTTGTATTATTTATTTATTTTTTTATTTATATTACTTATTTATTTTCCTGGTTCTTGTACAGTTTCTCTTTTAACAATTATTATTGTTATTATTACTATTATTATTTTTCTCTTCTTCTCTCTTTCTTTTTCTCTGGCCCTAACATTTGTTTTCAAGTGAACACAGACAACTGCAAGGATATAGAATAAAAGGAACCATTTTTCAAAAATGAACCTTACCAGACATGCAAAAAATAAACATACCAAACAAAATAAAATCCTAGAGTAGAAAGAAAAGCTAAACAACTTAATGAGCACATTAAGATAAACATATGCCTAGACACCAACAAAAAATTACAATCAATATTAAGAAACAGGAAGATATGGCCCAGTCCAATGAACAACCTAAAAAACAGGAAGAGTTGCAGAATGTGGGACACCTAATCAAGGATATCCAAAGAAATATGATGAATCAACTTAAGGAAGTGTAGGAAGAGATAAAGGATATTAAGAAGACACTAGGGGAACATACTGAAGAAATTATAACTAACCATAAAAAGATAACAGATATGATGGTTACAAATGGCACAATGAAAGAAAAAAAAAGTACAATGGAAGCACATAACAACAGATTTGAAAAAGCAGAGGAAAGAATTAGTGATGTTAAAGACAGTATATGTGAAATAAAAAATATAGCAGAACAGATAGATAAAAAGATAGAAACAATCTAGCAGAGGCTTAGCGGTTTGAATGACATAATGAAACACACAAATATATGCATTATAAACATCCCAGAGGGAGAAGAGTACGGAAAGAAGGTGTGTTGGAAGAAATAATGGCTGAAAATTTCCCAACTCATTTGAGGAACATGGACATACATGTCCAGGAATTGCAGCACACCCCAATCAGTATAATTCCTAACAGGCCTACACCAAGAAACATACTTGTCAAATTGTCCACTGCTTAAGACAAAGAGAATCCTGAAAGCAGCCAGAGAAAAGAGATCCACCACATACAAGGGAAGCTTGATAAGATTAAGTGCTGATTTCTCATCTGAAATCATGGAGGAAAGAAGCCAATGGTATGACATACTTAAGGTGCTAAAAAAAAAAAAGTCCAGGCAAGAATTCTCTATCCTAGAAAGCTGGCATTCAAAAATGAATGAGACTTCATAATATTCACAGATAACAGAAATTAAGAGATTTTGTCAACAAGAAAACTGCCCTTCAAGAAATACTAAAGAAATACAAAATGTGAATATTCTCACTGTCCTGATTTTGTGATACTCAGGGTAGGCTAAACATTTGCTATGTTAGAAAGCATGCATGTGTCCCTAGACCTAGTTTTTCTCCCTAGGTCTGGTTTTTGGAATGCTGGTGATAAACTAAGCCTGATTTATTATATGACCATCCTGTATGGGAAATGACTGTAACTCTAGTAATCTTTGGTCAACCTTAAGAGATATAACAGGGTGACAGATGTGGCTCAAATGGTTGGTTGTATGTCTCTCATATGGAGGGACCTGTGTTTGGTCCCCAGGGACTCCCAATAAAAATTTAAAAAAGAAAAATATAGAAGGCTTGTGGGTCACCAGGCCCTATGTGCCTGTGCCATCATCCACGGCTGTGCCATCAGGTCCTGTGCATGTGTGAGCTGCCAGTCCACATGCATGGGTGCACTGCCAGGCCCCACGAGCGGGTGTGCCGGCAGGCCCCATGAGTGGGTGAGCAGCCAGGTCCCATCTGCAGGTACATCACCAGGCCCCGTGAGTAGGTGAGACGCCAGGACCCATGCATGGGTGTTCCACCAGTCTCCGCAAGTCACGCAACAAGATGATGACATAACAGCAGAGTGACACAAGGGACAGCTAAGATGATATGCACCAAAAAAACAGGAACTAAGGTGGTGCAGGAGGTAGGACTCCTCACTCACACAGCGTAGGTTCTGAGGATTGAATCCTGGTGAAGACAGGAAGACAGGGATGAGAAGAGACAGCAAGAAATGGACACAGAGTTGCCCAGCGAATGGACACAGAAACAGGAAAAACTGGGAGGGGGGTTTGTGTGATGAGAATGGATGAAAGTAAATAAATAAATAATTAAGCCTTTAAAAAATGTATGTGGGAGGAAGATACGGACTATAGTTAGTAGTAATACTTTGACAATGCTCTTTTATGATATATTAACACATGTTTCACAGCAATGCATGGTGTTTGTGGGGGGCGGTGATGTGTGGGAACCCTGTATGATGTTATGCATGTTTGTTTTGTAAGTTCACGATGTTTGCTAAACACTTATGGTTT
Organism: Cabassous unicinctus; assembly: GCA_029593785.1. Classification (NCBI taxonomy): domain Eukaryota; kingdom Metazoa; phylum Chordata; class Mammalia; order Cingulata; family Chlamyphoridae; genus Cabassous; species Cabassous unicinctus. The sequence continues at coordinate 23,144 of JAQZBX010011639.1, read as the reverse complement.
ATTTATGCTCATGTATGAATGATATACTTCAAAAAATTGTTTAAAAAATAGAAAAAAAAAAGAAATACTAAAGGGAGTTCTGCAGGTTGAAAAGAAAAAATGAGAGAGAGGGTTGAAGGAGAGTGTAGGATAGAAGATTATTGGTAAGAATAACTAAAAAGATAAAAAGAGTAATAAAAGCAGCATGTGACATACATAAACCTAAAGAAAAATATGGCTAATAAAAGTAATTCCTTGACAGTAATAACATTGAATGTTAATGGATTAAGCTCTCCAATCAAGAGACATAGATTGACAGAATGGATAATGAAATATGACCCATCTATATGCTGTCTCAAAGAAACTCACCTTAAACCCAGGGATGCAAGGAGGTTGAAAATGAATGATTGGCAAACAATTTTACATGCAAACAATAACCAAAAAAAGAAAAGGGTGGCAGTAAATATACTAATATCAGAAAAAATTAACTTCAAATGCAAAACTATTGTAAGAGATAAAAAAGGACACTATATATTTATAATAGGGATAATCTATCAAGAAAAATGAACAATCATAAACTTTTATGCATCTTATCAAGGCACCTCAAAATACATGATGCAAACATTGGAAAAACTCAGTGGAGAAATAGATCCCTCTACAATTATAGTGGGGAACTTTAATTCACCATTATCACCATTAGACAGAATGTCTTGACAGAGGATCAATAAAGAAACAGAGACATTGAATAATACATTACAGGATCTAGGCCTAATAAACATACAAAGAGCATTACACCCAAATACTGCAGGATATACATTCTTCTCAAGCACACATGGATCATTCTCAAGGATAGACAACATGCTAGGTCACAGAACAACTATGAATGAATTCAGAAAGATTGAAATTATACAAGTTAATTACTCTGATCACAATAGAATGAAGCTGCAAGTTAGTAAGGGGTAGAGAACAGGTTTAGATACAAAGATATGGGAAATTAAACAACACACTCTTAGACAATCAGTGAGTCAAAAAGGAATTTGCGAAAGAAAACAGTAACTACTTTGAAACAAATGAAAATGAGAACACAACATATCAAAACCTATGAGATACAGCAAAAGCAGTGCTGAGAGGAAAATTTATAGCAATAAATGCCTATATTAAAAAAGAAGAAAGCTGCATGTCCCACTCTGCAGCATGCCCGCTATGTAAGCCTCATACCATGTACTTTTCTCATTTTCCTCTTCCTTAATAAACTTTATTCCTTTACTTACTCTAACAAAAAAAGAAGAAGATGAAGAAGAAAGAGCTAAAATCAAAGATCTAACTGCAAAACTAGAGGAATTAGAAAAAGAACAACAAACAAATCTCAGAGAGAGTAGAAAGAAGGAAATAAAGATTAAAGCAGAACTAAATGAAATTAAAAATAAGAAATCACTGGAAAATTTAACAAAATGGAAATCTGATTCTTTGAGAAGATTAATAAAATTGACAAATCCTTAGCCAGACTAACAAAGAAAAACAGCAAGAAGGTGCAAATACATAAAATAAGAAAGGAGGATGGGTTTATCACAACGGAAAACAGAGAAATAGTGTATCTTAAGAGGATACTTTAAAAACTGATATGCCAACAAGATGGGTAACTTACATGAAATGGACAAATTCCTAGAAACACACCAGTAGCTTACATTGATGAAAGGAGAAATTGATGAACTCAACAGACCAATTACAAGTAATGAGATTGAATTTGTCATCAAAAACCTTCCAACTAAGAAGAACTGAGGACTAGATGGCTTCACAAGTCAATTCTACCAAACATTCTGGAAAGAATTAACACCAATCAAGCTTAAACTATTTAAAAAAATAGAATTGAAGGGAACATTGCCTAACTCATTCTATGACACCAGGATCACCCTAATACCAAAGTGAAACAAAGACTCCACAAGAAAGAAAAACTATAGACCATTCTCTGTAATGAAACTAGATGCTAAAATCCTCAACAAAATACTTGCTAATCATATTGAACAGCACATCAAATGAATTATATACCATGACCAAGTGGGTTTCATCCCTGCTATGCAAGAATGATTCAACATAAGAGAATTAATCAACATAATATACCACATTAACAGATGGAGAGAAAAAATGACAACATCATCTTCACTGATACAGAAAAAGCATTTGACAAAATACAGCACCCTTTCATGATAAAAACATTTCAAAAATAAGAATAGAAGGAAACTGCCTCAATACGATAAAGGGTATATATGGAAAAAACACAGCTAACATCATATTCAATGGTGAAATGCTAAAACCTTTCCTTCTAAGATCTGGAATAAGGCAAAGATGCTCAATGTCACCACTGTGTTTTATCATTGAGTTAGAAATACTTGCTAGAACACTTTGACAAGGAAAACTTTTAAAAGGCATCAAAATTGGAGAGGAAGAAGTGAAAATTTCACTATTTTCAGATGACATGGTCCTATACATAGAAAGCCCTTAGATATCTACAACATACCTTCTAGAGCTTACTAATGAGTTCAGTAAAGTGGCAGGATATAAGATTAATGTGCAAAAATCAGTAGCATTTCTTTACCTCAATAATGAGCAATCTGAGGAAGAAATCAAGAAAAAAATTCTATTTACAATAGCAACTAAAAGAATCAAAGACCTAGGAATAAACATAACTAAAGATGTAAAAGACTTGTACACAAAAATCTACACAGCATTGTTAAAGGAATTCTGAGAAGACCTACATAAATGGAATAATATTCCCTGTTCATGGATAAGAAGATTAAATTTCATTAAGATGTGTATGCTACCCAAACTGATTTAAAGATTTAATGCAATATCAATAAAAATTACCACAGCACTTTTTACACAATTGGAAAAGCTAACTATGAAATTTATTTGGAAGGGAAAGGAGCCCCAAATAGCCAAAACCTTATTGATAAATAAGTAGAAATTGGAGAATCACGCTATCTGAATTCAAAACATACTAAAAGGCTAAAGTGGTCAAAGCTGCATGGTATTGGCACAAGGATAGACATACTGACCAATGGATGTTCTAATATACATCCTTGCACATGCAGTCAACTGTTATTCAACAAGGCCACCAAGCTCATTCAACTGGGAGAGAATGACCTCTTCAACAAATGGTGTTTGGAGAACTGGATATCCATATTCAAAAGAATGGGAAAGGATCACCATCTCATATCCCATACTAAAAATTAATGCAATATGCATCAAAAATTATTCACCATTGCCAGAATTTGGAAGCAATCCAAATGTCCACCAACTGATGAATGCATAAGCAATTTGTGGTACATACATACAATGCAATATTTCTTAACTGTAAGAAGGACTGCAGTATTAACACAGGGAATAACTTGGATGAATCATGAAAACCTTACATTGAGTGCAGCAAGCCAGAAACTGAAGTACAAATATTACATGACTTCAATGATATGAATTAAGCAAATTTAGCAGACTGGCAGACCTAGAGTCTGGAAGATTGATTTATATGAGACAGAAAGGGATTACAAGAATGTGAACCAATGCCCATATGGGGAAAATGAATGATAAGTGGAAAAGTATAATTGTGCAGTGGATGGGCATGAAAGTGGTACAGTTAAGACATTGGATTTGGCCGTCCTGGTCTATGAGACAGGTAAGGTGGGGGGTTGGGTTGTACTATCCATGCAACTGGGGGGAGGGTTGGAGGAAGGAGCAGGCAAACTCTGGGGATTTGAAAGTCTGTGGGTAAAACAATAACACTGGGAATTTCTTTTGGCAAATATGGCAGGGAAGATTGCTGGTGTACAGTGTTAGATGTGGGGGGTGATGCATGCAGGAGAGCGTGCACCTAGGGAAGTCTTTTATGGAATATGTAAGTGTTCATCTTGTGTGTTGTATCAGTTGGTGGAGACCCACAGAATAAACAAGAAAATATTAAATTCCTATCCTGGGAAGTCCTGCTATGTTCTCAAATAGAGGGGCAAGTGTCTCTCAAGAACATAGGCAGTGTCTAATAAAAGAAAACAGAACAACATATCAAGTCCTCAATATTATTGCAAGTAACTATGAATCTTATACTTAATGTAAAACTTAATGGTGAAACTTAATGGTGATCATAGGTCCCAAGGGGAGTGGGAGGGAAAAATAGAAGAGATGGAACTTAGGGCATTTTTAGGGCATTAGAATTATTCTGCATGATCTTGCAATAATGGATACCGGCCACATTAAATTTCATTAAAATGTATAAAAGTCTACAGTCCAAAATTTAAACCATAATGTAAAACTTTGACCATAGTTAGTAACAATGCTCCAATATTTGTACCTTAATTGTAACAAATATACCATCTGCATGCAAAATATTAATAAGGGAGGGGGAAAAGTGGGGAGGGCATTAGGTATATGGGAATTCTCTATATTCTCTAAGTGTCTCTTCTGTTACCTAAAGCTTCTTTGAAGATAAAATGAAAAAGAAATAAGACACTTAGAATATAGAAGAAAATATCACTGTAAATACAAGACAACAGATGATACAATGATTAAAAACAATGTCTAAATTTTTTTATTATTTAAAAAGTTTTTAAATTTTCTGTATTTTATATGTTTTTTTTTAAACTATCATTATTATTTCTTTTTCTTATTTTAATTTGGTTATATTCTTGGCTTCATCTTTGGAGAGATTTTGAATCACAGAAGCTTCACAAGTGTGGAAGGGGAGGATCATTGGTGTGGGGTGTCAGTGATGTGGGGATGCATAGGAGAGGGTTCATCTAGGTCATACCTGTAAGGTATATGGATGTGTTCAAGTGTTCATGAGGTATTGTCAAAGTGGATGAAGATCCACACAATAACTGAAAGATTATCGAATTCCCATCTTGGGGATTTTTGCTACATTCTCTAACAGGGCAGCAAGAATACCCTGAGTACAGGGTCAGTGCCTAGTGAAAGAGGACAGATAATTGTACCAGGTCCTTGATGTTGATGATTATACTTATGAACCTTTTCTTCTAAAATTGAAAATTAGCCTAGTATTATATTTTGCCTAAGAGTTACCTCATGAGGGTCTCCTTGTTACTCAAATAGGGCCTCTCCCTAAGTCAAATACAGCATATAAATGCACTGACTCCCCTGCCCCCCACCCCATGTGGAACATGACTCCTGGGGATGAGCTTCCATCAATGCCCATGGAAAAGACCTTGACCATAAGGAGGAAGTGGTAAGTACAAATGAATTCTTATGTTTAAGAGGTTTCAAAGTGAGTCAGGAGGTCATTCCAGAGGTTATGCTTATACAACATCTCAGTAGGATCTCATTGACTGCCACAGTAAATATTGCTTCAAATAGCAGGACTCCTGAGGGTTCTAGAGACATCCAGACACTGTAGGGAGTGCAGGAAGCTCAGGAGTTTGCCAGCCTCCCAGTGGGCCTTACCTTGGAATTTATGCTCCCCAGTGAGACAGAGTTGGATTCATTTGTGGTTTCCCTACATGTGGCTTTTCTTTCCTTTCTATTTGAATCTATAGTTAGTACTAGAGTTGATAGATGTATGTCCAGGAGACTTAAATCTTTGGGCTTTCCATGTGCCAATTGGTCCTTGAATCTCAGCAGAGTTGGAACACCCACTCTCTTGTTCATTGGACTCAACCAGGACAACTAACAAGGTGATCATGATGGACAATGCCCATCCCAAAGAACAGAGAGAGTCTGAAAATGCAAGCAAGATATTGCCATCCATCTGCCCTATGGGATCTAAGCCACCTCTCAATTACAGACAGAGTGGGCATCACCATCTCCAAATCCTCAAGACTGAGGAAAGAACAATAGACTAAAGTAGACTTATTTTTAATCTGCTGTAGACTTGTTATTCTAGCAATGGAAGAACCTTTATTATTGATGTGGAGGCAGTGGCCACCGGAGGTTCTTAGGGGAGGGAGTGGGGCAAATAGATGTAATATTGCAGCATATTCAGGACATTAGAATTGTTGTACATGACATTGTAATGATGGATACAGTCCATTATATATTTTGTCATAACTTACAAAATTGTGTATGACAGAGTGGAAACTATAATGTAAACTATAATCTATGGTTAGCAGCAATCCTTCAATATGTGTTCATCAATTGTAACAAATGTACCATACTAATAAAGTATGTTATTAAGGTGGGAAAGTGTGGAAGTCGCAGGCACTGGAGCATATGAGAATCCCCTATATTTTTTTTATGCCACATTTATGTAATCAAATGTTTTTTTAAAATAAATAATTAAATAAAAAAATTTTGAAGCATACTTGAGGAACATTTTGACAGACCAAATTCAAGTAACTTGGCCTTGCTTAATATAAATTTTGATATAAAACATGATTTAAATTTAATGGTGGGCACATATATCAGACTTTATACAACTAAGTCAGAGCTTCCTATAAATAACTCATAAAACATTGAAAATATCGAAGGTACTTTTAAAATAAGGTTTTATTCCATTTGTTAGAAGAACTGTAAGGTATATTTAGGCCACTTAATCACTGAATACATTTACCTATAGGTCTCCCACTGAATATATTAGTATTTAATAATCTATGTATTTATAGAATTCCTGTTGAACTCTCATGATTTGAAGATACATCTATTCTTTCATAAGATAGCATTGAAAGTGCCACATTTCATTTTTGTGTCATCTCTGTTAGTGGCACACTGGACTTATTTTAGTTAAGTCATTTTAGACATGACATTTATATTCACTGTGAATCCAGTTGTCCAGTTATCAGTACTTTGAAGAAAAAAAATTTGAGGAGGTATAGAAAGAAAGGAATTCATTTTATAAAATGTTACAATAAATTCACAGCTGACATTTTTTAAATGGTTATTTGAATTTTTTAAAATTAATTGAAGTATACCACTCAGACATGAACATACTTAAACAATAAGTGTATAGCAATAGTTGTGACCTTATGAAACAAACCTACATAACATCATACAGGGCTCTCATACCTCACCACATCACAAAGCCTTGCATTGTTGTTAAACGTTTTTAACTAATGATTAAAGAGCATCCTCAAAATTTTACTACTCACTAAAGTATTTTTCCCCAACCCACCCTATTATTATTATTTTTATATCATTTATACATAAACATACATAAACAATAAGTGTATAGTAAAAGTTGTGAACTTACAAAGCAAGCACTCATAACATCATACAGGAGTCACACACATCAACCCTCCAACAACACCTTGCATTGTTGTGACACATTTGTTACAAATTATGAAAGAATATTGTCAAACTCTTACTACTAGTTATAGTCCTTATCTTACATTTGGTGTATTTCTCCCACAACACGTCCCATTTTATTTTTTAAATATGTTATGACAGAAGTTGTAAACTTACAAAACAATCATGCACATGTGCAGGATTCCCAAACAGCACCCCTTCATCGACACACCACACTGTGGTGGAACATCTATTATAGATTATGAGATAATACATCCAATTATTACCAGGTCCATAGGATACATTTGGCACACATTTTCTATACTCTCCCATTATCAACATAGAACGTCTTTGGCACAGATGCAAGAATATTACATTATTACTGTTAACCACTGTCCATAGGTCACTTCAGTTGTATTTTTCCCATATCTATCCACATTCCAACCACCCTGAAATTGTGATGTACATCTGCTCTAGTTCACAAAGGACACTTCTGCATCTGTACCATCAATCAAAATTCTCATCTACCTCTGGGTTTACTGTGCTATTCAGTCCCTATATTATTCTCTAGATTTCCGTCAACTGACATTTACATCCCTAGACTACCATTTTCAGCCACATCCCCAATTATACACCAGCTGTCACTCACTATAATGTGTTACCATCAATTCTGTACATTTCCACACTTTTAGAGTAAAGCTAATTAAATTTCTACATACAATATCTGTAGTCCATCTCAGTTTTCCTCTTATCTCCTTTAAGAATCCACCACCTCCCACCAGATCTTGAAGATATTTTCCTGCATTTTTCTTCTAGAAGCTTTATGACACTTTCTTTTATATTTAGGTTTTTTATTAATTTTGAGATAATTTTTGGATAAGGTGTGAGATAGGGGTCCTCTTTCCTTCTTTTTCTATGGATATCCAGTTCTGCCAGGGCCATTTGTTGAATGGGCTGTTCTGCCTGAGCTAGGTGGGTTTGACATCTCTCTTGTGAGGGTCTGTTTCCGAACACGAATTTGGTTCTATTGGTCTATGTGTCTGTCTTTATGTCAGTACCATCTTGTTTTTACCACTGCAGCTTGGTAATATGATTTAAAGTCAAGAAATGAGAGTCCTAAAACTTTGCTTTTCCTTTTTAAGATATTTCTGGTTATTCAGGACCCTTACCCTTCCAAATAAGTCTAATAATCATGTTTTCCATTTATTTAAAAAATGCTGGTGGAATTTTTATTGGGATTGCATTGAATCTACATATCAGTTTGAGTAGAATTGACATCTTAATGATATTTAGTCTTTCAATCTGTGAGCATGGAATGTTCTTTCAATTATTTAAGACTTTAAAAAATTTCTTTTAACAATGAGTTGTAGTTTTCTGAATACAAATACTTTAAATCATTGGTTAAGTTTATACCTGAATATTTGGGTTTTATCTGTCATATTTTATTTTCATTGCTCTTTTGACACTTTTAGTTACTTTTATTGATATAATCTTCATTTCTTGATTCTTTTCTAGGCCTCTCTCTCCTGTCTTTTTATCTCAGGCTCTAGCACACCCTTTAGCATTTCCTGTGAAGCAGGCTTCTTGGTTACAAATTCTCTCAGTTACTGTTTGTGAATATTCTAAACTCACTCTCATTTTTGAAAGACAATCTTGCCAGATATAAGATCCCTATTCTTGGCTGGAAGATTTTCTCTTGCAATATCTTAAATATATCATACCACTGTCTTCTTGCTTCCATGGTTTCTGGTGAGAAATCGGCACTTAATCTTATTGTGTATCTCTTATATGTTATGTATTCTTTTTCTCTTTCTGCTCTCAGAATTCTCCCTTTGTCTTTGGAATTTGACATTCTGATTAGTATGTGTCTTGGAGTTGGTCTATTCAGATTTTTTGGGATAGGAATATGTTGTGCTTCTTGGACATGGATATCTATGTCCTTCAACAGGTTTGGGAAATTTTCTACCAGGATTTTTCAAATATTCCTTCTGCCCCCTTTCCCTTCTCTTCTCCTTCTGTGACACCCATGCCATGTATGTTTGCACATCTCTTGCTGTTATTTATTTCCCTGAGACTTTGTTCATGTTTTTCCAATCTTTTCTTCACTTGTTCTTTTGTATGCTCACTTTCAGGGGCCATTTCTCCAAGCTCGCCAATACTTTCTTCTGCCTCATCATATCTGCTATTATATGATTCCAGTATATTTTTAATTTCATTTATTGCACCTCTCATTCCCATAAGATGTGCTATTTTTCAATGTATGCATTCAAATTCTTATTTGTGCTCATCCAATGTCTTCATAATATCCTTAATTTCTTTAGCCATCTCATTAAATTTATTAAGGAGATTTGTTTGAACATCTATGATTAGTTGTCTCAACTCCTTTATGTCATCTGGAGGCTTATCTTGTTTCAGTGTCTTGGAATCTGGCTTACTAAAGTATTTATTCTGGGTGCAGTTTTTCTCTTTAGTTTAGGGCTTCCTGCCCTTTCTCTCTTGCTATTTGTATAGTTGGAGCCAAGAATGTAGGGGGTTCTGTAAGCTGTGGAGGATCAAGCTGCCCTCAATTCCCCAAGGACTCATGCAGCTTCTCCCAAACTTCTCCTTTTCCACTTGTAGGGATAGAGTCACAGCTGTGTGGAATAATCCAAGTCATGCAGGCCTAGACTCTAGTTGCCCAGAGAGACTGATAAAGCTACATGCCCCTTTATCCCCTCCCTGGGGCAGGGTTGGAGCTCCAGAAATGGCCAGCAATCTATGCAGTACAGGTCCAAGATGCCTGCAGTTGCCCTGGTAGACTTCTGACTATTCAGTCTTTGCCAGCCAAATGTACGTGCTGTTACCTGGATAGGCTGCTGCAGGGCCTCTCAACTTCCTCCCTGCTAAAGGGGGCGCTGAAGCCTAGGTTAGGGCTGCAGGCTAATCTCGATGAAAGAAATTGGTCTCTACATTCACCATGATTTTCAGTCAGCCTGGCTTCCCCTCATGCTGGAGGTGGAGTCAAAATGGCAGTTACAGGCCTCCTTCTTAGGGTTATATTTTAGACAGCTGAACTGAATAATCAGTAGCTGACATTGCTGGTCAACTGTCTCTTCCTCCCCTGTTTTTGGGAAATTGGAGCTTTCAATTCCTGCCACAGAATAGCTCCTGGGGTGGCATGCTCTGTGGAAGTAAGATGATCACTAGCCTTCACAGTGTGGACTGTTATTTTCTGGAGAGGCTGCTGCAGGTTCCCCCAGCTTCCTCCCTGCACAAGTTGAGCCTGGCGTTTAGGCTAAAGCTGCAATCTGATCTGGATGGAAAGAAGCCAGTCCCTACCAGCACTGTGATTTTCAGTCAGCCCCACTTCCCCTTGTGTCAAGCGTGGAGTTAAGATGGTGGCTACTGACCTCTTTCTGACTTGTACAGGCTCAAATTTTAGCTGTTCTTAGGATTATACTTTAACCCATCGAATTTACTAATCAGTGGCTGAAGTTGGTGCCAAACTGACTCTTCCTTCCTGTTTTGGGGAAGTGGAGCTTCCAATTCCAGCTGTGAAACAGCTCCCATAGAGGCTTGTGCAGCCAGTGGAGGATGGGCTCTGGCCTCCGTGGTATGGAGTGCTCTACTTATGAATCTTCTCAGCAGATGGGCAGTCTCCTCCTTCCACTCTTTCAAAGATGCTGCAGGATGCACTTCTGGTCTCCTGGAGCCCCTAAACAAGTCCTTTAGTTAGCTCTGTGTGATTACTAACTGTCCTATAGCAGAAGTTGATTCTAGGAGCACCTTACTCTGCCACCATCTTGCTGGTTGTTACAACTGACTTTTAACCAGCAGGAATTTTAAGTATATTGCTAAAAATTTGTATTAGATAGTTAATGGAAATACCAGAGAGTGGGAAAAACTGATCTTGCCAAGCAATGTTTTCAGTATTGATATTGTCATTATCATATGAACCTAAAGGAACAAATTACTGTTCAAATACTTTTTGCTGTTTGCATCCCCTTATTGATCTTACATCTTTATAAGCTTTTTAGCAGGTATTTATTGAACAGTTCACTTTCATGATCAACACAGACACAAGAGGCCATGGACACTGAAAACTGACTTGTCTCTTTTCTTCTGTGCATTTATATGACTATATGTACTTCCTCTTGATTTATAAGTAAAACCTAAAAGCCTACAAAAATAAATATTTTGTGGTTCATCTAGGTATAATACAGAAATATTTATTTTTGGTGAAGAAAATCAATTTGTACAGTTTATTTCAATCTAAATAAAATGTGAATTTGCTTAAAAAAAAAAGATCCCACCAAAAAAAAAATGCCTCAGTAAAGAAAAATAAGCTCTTCGCTTACACAGAGAAATCATAGGAATTTATTGCAAAATTTACATTATGTATCATTTTCCCTTGGGAAAAGCAACAATAGGACTCTAGAGGCCATATGCATCTCCTTTGATAAAACTGAATCACTATCAACAAAATAAAGAGCACTAATTTTATAAATAATCAATTTAATATGTTGAAAAAAATCTGAATTTTAGAAGACTGACAATTTTGTTTCTTTAAATTTCTAGAGTGAGATGGAACAAAAGTTTCTTTCCAGGAATTATATTGCCAGATTAAAGTAAATATTAAATTGATGACATTGGAATGTTTTATTGTAGCCAGAAAAACTAATTCCTGTAAAATATAATTGTACAATCAAATTTCTATCAATTTGCATTTCAAATATACATTGGTATAGTAATATGATAGCAGAGGCAAAGCATAGATGCTACTGCTAAATCCCTTGAGTCAGCTATGGGATCAAAAGGAGAAAAGAAAAGTAATTGGTGTTTAATAAACTTCAAAATAAAATCCTGGGAAAATTCTTCATGGAAGAAAAGCTATGTTTCATGACTAATATAGCCTACCTATTGATGTGCATGATAATTAAAAATACGCACTCAAAAATATCAATGTAGAGCTTCAAAAATCCATAAAATGCAATATCAACTTGTAGATTGAAACTGAAAAAAAAAGAAGAATATAAATAGTAATAGATTCCAATCAGGACTCTGGGATTAGAAATTAACAGACTCACATATTCAAATACCTGGAGGAAAATACCTTGTACAGTAATCCTACATTTAATATAAATTTCAAATTAAATAATGAGATGGTGATAATTAAAGGCACATTCCCTCAAGCAAAGATCCAGAAATTTAACTTCCAAACTTTGTAAGAATGTTACCTGATATAAAATGGTGCAGTGATATATTTTCCCAGGAAACAGCTGTTAAGTTGATCCTAGTAGGAACAAATCAAATTTAAAAAAAATTAACATGATACAGTGTTCATTTCTGAAATATTGAAAATGTATGATATATTTCAGATAATGGATCAATATGAACAATTTCAGACTTTTACCAGGCTTATTTCTTTTGAATAAAAATGCATATGGTAATAATAAGCTACTTACTTCTATTTTGATAAGAAGTTTCTAAGTCATATGAGCCTGATGGGTCCCTAGTACCAGTTGCAGGTTGAAGCTGAAGTTAAATGAGGATAAGTTACTTAAGGCAGAACTTATCTAAATAGGGATTTTAAAGAAAAGAGGGAGTCTTCATGCTTTTTATTACTGAGCTATTAAAATGTGATGTATTGCTTAGGTGTCTAAATTCTGGCTTAGCTTTTGGGAATCAAAAAGATAATTTTCTTTCCATCTGGAGAGAATGTTTTTTACATTATCTGTATTACAATCTGTGTATCACATAACAAAAGCAAAATCAGGTGTTCTGCAAACAAAATCAAATGCCATTTATTGTTACTTCTTACTCTATTTTCTAACTACTGATTCCTTGTCCTTAATCATGCAGGAAGCTTGAGTTAAAGGAATATGGAATATATTTTTGTACCCACATCTCAAGGAGAGACCAACACTTCCAAATGCTATTCTGTGGTGAAGGCCAGAGTTGTTATATAGCTGCCAATAAGCAAAGCAAATTTTCAAGATTTGCCATTTAAATGGTTCTTTCAGTGCTATATTGTTATAGTTCCCTCAAATACCCAGTTTTATTACAGTTCTAATTAGTTTATTGCTTATCCCAGACAATTGAACAGTAGACTTCTGTAGTACAATCCAATAAATATTTTCTTCCAGGTTGACTAATCCAATACCTTGAATTTTTTCATGTATATAGGCACATGTTAAACAAGTTGATATATATAGCTTAGTCTTATCCATAGGATGTTATTCTTTGTGTGTTTTTTTTTTGCTCAAAACCATTCTAAACATTTTCCAAACATTTTGAATATATGGAAAATCTTTTCAGAAAGAAAGCATGAATTATACCAACATGGCATTCAATGAGAAAAACTGGGCAACAGAGTTGAATACTTCACTATCAGATATGGAAACAAACAAAAAATATATAGAAAACAAATTGAAATCTAAGGACACACCTTATTTGAAATGTAAGTCAAATTTCTTTCAAATTATGTTTTTAATAACTTTTTATTCAGGAAAATCAATTCTTGGGAAGTCAGAACATTGATAACCATTCTGATTCGAGTAGTGTTAATCTCCTTATACAGCAAGCTATAGATTATTGGGTTTATGAATAGGTGCACCATGGAATAGAACATTCCCATGAGGATACTTTTAAGAGATCATTTCTTTGATACCAGGCATACAGAAATAACAAGCAAAATGATAAATGTCAATTGTTGTGTACATGTGGATAAAGATTTGTTACAGGATTCCACAGAATGAATCCTTAACAGCTTAAAAATATATTAATAGGTACTTCTGGGAAGATGGTAGACTAGTATGACATTGGAATATCTTCTCCTCCAGAAAAGTAGCTAAAAGACAGGCTGAATCAGCCCCAAAAAGATCTTGTAGGGTTTAAGACAGCAGTAAAAGGCTCAACACCACCCAGAGGAGAGAGGGTCAAAGGAGAGAAATTGTTGCCACAGAAATGTGAATTGAATCCAGTGGTTGTTGATGCTGGCAACTTCCCCCACACTAAAGACACTTTAGAATTCTTGGACCTCTGGGCATGTGACTACAGACAAAGGAGGCTCCAGGGATCTACCACCCCAGAAAGGGAGAGAGAGGGAGCCTAAGGCAGACTCAGCTTCTGACCCACAAATTTGGTCTGTTGTGTCCTGTGAGCCTTTCAAAGTCAGGTGAGAACACACAGTGATTTGCCATGGGAGCCAGTGAAAGACTGGAGAAATCCGGCCCTCACCAACTCCTTCTTTTTTTAGCTGGGACTAATTGTTGAGGACACCCCAGGAAAGGGGAGAAAGAGGGACACAGCCTAAGGCTAACTCAGCTTTTGACTCACAAATTTCATCTTCTGTGTCTCAAGAGCCATTGAGGCCAGGTGGGGCTGTGCCATTGTTTGTCTTGGAGCCTGCAAGGGGCTAAAGATATACAACCTTCCCAATCTCCTCCTCTACTAACAGGGAATGATCATTGAAGGCTCAGAGGGCAGTGGAAATATTTCCTAGCAGGGAAAAGGGAAGGGGTTGCCAGAGAAGGCTGGAGAAATGTCTCAGAATAAGTTTGAATTACAAGTCTCCTAGCCTCCAGACAGGAAGTTCTATCACATTGATCTAGTCTGTGTTGCAACAAATACACACTGATTAGGCATTGAATGGAGAGCTGCCAAAGAGCAACATCTCCTGGCAATCCAAGGAAGTGCATGCAAGAAAATTAAAAATAGTTGGAGAGACTTTTTCTGGTCTCTATAGCCTCCCTGCCCAAGGCCCTAGGAAGCGACTCTATGAACAATTACTGGGCCAGTGCCCAGTCTTTAGCAAACAGCAGGACAATCCTAAAAATCCAGGTGGAGCCAAAAATCAAAGAGTAGTGGTAACCCATAGCATCCTGTCACTAAATCCCTACAAAAGAGAAAGAGATTTAGCATCTGGGTAAGCTACAGCCTAATCAGATGCTTAGATATCAGCAAAAAATTACAAACCATACTAAGAAAATAGTAGACATGACTCAAGAAAAGGAATACATCAAAGCCCAGAAGAAATGCAGAATTTGAGAGAACTAATCAGCAAGACATGCACAAATTTCCAAAATCAAATTAATGAGTTGAAAGACAATATAGGTAAAGAGATAAATAACATCAAGAAGACATTGAGCAAATGCAAAGAAGAATTTGAAATGCTGAACAGAAATGTAGCATCACTCATGGGAATGAAAGACACAATAGGTAAGATCAAAAACACATTTGAGACATACAACAGTAGACTCGAAATCATAGAAGAAAGAAGAAGTGATACCGAAGACAGAACACCTAAAATTGAAGAAAGAAAAGAACAGAGAAAGAAAAGAATAGGAAAAATTGAGCAGGTTCTCAGAGAGTTGAATGACAACACAAAATGCAACAGCATACGTGTAATGGGATTTTCCAGAAGGAGAAGAGAAAGGAAAAGGGGCAGAAAGAATATTTGAGGAAATAGTAGCTCAAAATTTCCCAACTCTCACAAAAGAAATGAACTTACATATCCAAGAAGCACACCATATCCCAATCAGAATAAATCCAAATAGACCTACTCCAAAACACATATTACTCAAAATGTCAAATGTCAATGATAAAGAAAAAATTACCAGGGCAGACAGGGAGAAATAAACCATCATGTACAAGGAATTTCCATTAATACTTACTGCAGATTTCACTTCAGAAACCATGGAGGAGAGAAGACAGCAGTAAGATACATTTAGGAAACTGAAAGAGAAAAACCGTCAGCTGAGAATTCTTTATGCAGCAAAATTGTCCTTCAAATATGAAGGTGAACATTAAATATTCACAAACAAACAAAAAAAAAACTAAGATAGCTTGCAAAAAAGAATCCAACTTTGCAGAAAATATTAAAGGAAGCCTTAGAATCTGAAAGAAAAAGACAGGAGACAGAGGCTTAGAGGAGAGTGTAGAAGAAAGAACAGGAGAAAGGATAACCAAAAGAGTAATAAGACAGAAAAAAGCAAAATTACATATGAAAACCAAAGAATAAAATGGAGGAAGTAAATAGTGCATTTACAGTAATATCATTGAATGTGAATGGATTAAAATCTCCCATCAAAAGATACAGGCTGATAGAGTGGATAAAAAAACATGAGCCATCCATAGGCTGCTTACAGGAATCACTCCTTAGACCCACGGGTACAAACTGGCTGAAAGTGAAAGTTTGGAAAAAGGTACTCCATGTGAATAACAACCAGAAAAGAGTAAGGATAGCTATACTAATATCAGACAAAACAGACTTTAAGTGCAAAAAAGTTACAAGAGATAGAGAAGGCCATTATATGTTAATAAAAAGGTCAATCCACCAAGAAAATATAACAGTTTTTCTAACAGTTAGGTTATAACCTAACCAGGGTGCCCCAAAACACATGAGACAAACTCTGGCAAAACTCAAGGAGAAATAGACACTTGTACAGTAATCATATGAGACTTCAAAACCCCATTCACATCATTAGAACAACTAGACAGAAGATCAACAATGAAACAGAGAACTTGAGCAATATGATAAACAAGTTAGACTTAATGACATATACAGAACACTGCATTCAAACTCAGCAGGTTACACATTCTTCTCAAGTGCCCATGGATCTTTCTCCAGGATAGACCACATGTTATGTCACAGTGCAGCTCTGAATAAATATAAAAAGATTGGAATAATGCAAAGCACCTCTCAGATCATAATGGGATGAAACTGGAAATCAACAAGGTAGGAAAGAAGTAAATTTGCACATGTGTGTAGGCTGTAAACATACTCCTAAGTAATCAGTGTTGGAAGAAGAAATAGCAAGTGAAATAAGGAAATATATTGAGACAAATGAAAATGAGAACACAACATATCAAAACTTATGGGATACAGTGAAGACAGTCTTGAGAGGGAAATTTATAGCCCTAAATGCATATATTAAAAAAGAAGAAAGAGCTAAACTCAAAGATTTAACTGAAATACTAGAGAAGCTAGAAAAAGAACAGCAAACCAATTCCAAAGCAAGCAGAAGGAAATAAATGATAAAGATTAGAGCAGAAATAAATGAAATTTAGAAAAATAAAAAAATAGAGAAAATCAACAAAACCAAAATCTGGTTCTTTTGGAAGGCCAATAAAATTGACAAACCCCTAGCTAGACAAACAAGGAAAAAAAGAGAGAAGATGCAAATAAATACAATCAGAAATGAAAGGGGGGGAAGTTACAAATGACCCCACAGAAATAAAAAGAAGTATGAGAAAATATTATGAGAAACTATATGCCAACAAACTAGACTAGACTAGATGAAATGGACAATTTCCTAGAAATGTACAACCAACCTACACTGATGCCACAAGAAATACAAGAACTCAATAAACAAATCACAATTAAGGAGATTGAATCTGTCATCAAAAATCTCCCAGCAAAGCAATGTCCAGGACCAGATGTCTTCACAGGTGACTTATATTAAGCAATTAGAAAAGAATTAACACCAATCCTCTTTAAACTCTTCCAAAAAATTGAAGAGGAGGGAAAATTACTCAGCACATTTTATGAAGCCTACATCACCCTGATACCAAATCCAGATAAAGATACTACAAGAAAAAGAAATTACAGGCCAATCTCTCTAATGAACAAAGATGCCAAAATTCTCAACAAAACACTTGCAGATTGAATCCAACAGCATGTCAAAAGACTTATACATCACGACCAAGAGGAATTTATTCCAGGTATGAAAGGCTGGTTCAATATAAGAAAATCAATCAGTATAATACACCACATTAAAGAATCGAAGGAAAAAAAAATACATGATCATATCAATCAATGCAGAAAAGGTATTTGACAAAGTCCAGCATCCTTTTTTCTTTTTTTAACTCAAAACCAAATAATGACAGTTTATTATATATGACTCATTTTATTCCCAATATAACTCTAGGAAGTACTTCCATTATTCCTTTTTTATAAAAGAGATGAGGACACTGAAGCTCAGATAGGATAAGTAATTTGCATAAAGTCACACAACCTTTAAGTGGCAGAGGGCATCAAACTCAGGACTATTTAATTCTGAGGCCTATTATATTAACTTTTAGGACACATTACTCTTTCTCAAAATACAGAACACTTATCCCAGCTGATGACTGAGTCTTACACTCCTAGGAATTTAGGAAAACAATTGCATTTTCCTAGAAACCTTCCATAATCAATAGATTCCAAAGTTTTATTCTATTGCATGAAGCCTGTGATGTCGAAGAAGTGCTGAAATGTGCCTAAAGCATTTCCCACATTCAATACATTCATAAGGTTTTTCTCCAGTATGAATTCTGTAATGTTCACTAAGGTGTGCTTGCTTATGGAAAGTCTTTTTACACTCACTACATTTAAAAAGTTTCTCTCCGGAGTGAGTTCTCTCATGTTCAACAAGGGAAGAATTCTGAGTAAATGTTTTTCCACATTCAGTATATATGCAAGGCTTCTCTCCTGAATGAATTCTCTGATGCTGCATGAGGCATGCACTCTGATTAAAGGCTCTCCCACATTCATTACACATACAATGTTTAACTCCAGAATGACTTCTCTGATGATGAGTAAGGCATATGCTCTGAATGAATCCTTTGCCACATTCAGTGCATTTATAGGGTTTCTCTCCAGTATGAATTCGCTGGTGTTTAATAAGAGATGGGCTCTGGCAGAAGGCTTTTCCACATTCATTTCATGTATAGGGTTTCTCTCCAGTATGAATTCTCAAATGCTGGACAAGGATTGCTTTTGTTTGTAAGGCTTTCTCACATTCATTACATTTATAAGGTTTATCTCCTGTATGAATTCTCAGATGCTGAATAAGATTTGATTGCTTATGGAAACAAGTTACACATTCACTGCATAGATAGGGCTTCTCTCCTGTGTGAATCCTCTGATGCTGGGTAAGAGATGATCTCTGAGGAAAGGATTTCCCACATTCAATACACTTTGAAGTTCTCTTCTGCATGTGAAGCCTCTGATGTTTCTTTTGGAGTGAAATCTGGCTGGAACTCATGCTGATTGTAATATATTCATGGGGCTTTTCTCAAACAGGTATATGTTCAGGTGAAACCTTCTCTCAAATTCATGATACTTGCCAGGTGTTTTCTTAAAGATGTTTATCCTTAGAGTAACACTGTTTTCCTGGAAAGGTCTGTGTGTGAGCATGTGAATCTGTTGTCATCTCAATCATTTCTGTGGATTTTCCCTCTCCCTTGTACAGCATGCATTTTCACCTTTTCCAAATGGGAAGTCCTGATGAACAGCTCTGTGATTCTCCAATTCTTCTCCAAGTCTTTTAAACAATAAAGCACCTGGCTTGGTCTTTTAGCCTGAACAGGTGCTTGGTACCACTTTTTCTTCCAAAATATTCAGTATCTATAGCTCTTCCACTAAGTCCAATTGAGAAATCTCTAGGTTTAAAAACTAGAGTCTTTCTTACAGGCACTCTCCACAGTGTGCCCCAGAGGCACCTCTCACTGCTTGAGCTCCTGGGCCCCAGCATCCTTTTTTTTGTGTGTGTGTGATAAAAATAAACACTTCAAAAGATAGGAATAGAAGGAAAATTCCTCAACATGATAAAAGACATATATGAAAAACTCACAGCCAATATCATACTCAATGGAGAAAGGCTGAAATCTTTCCTTCTAAGATTGGAAACAATACAAGGAGGCCCCTGTCACTATTGTTATTCAATATTGTACTAGAACTTCTAGCTAGGACAATTAGAAAAGAAGAAAAATTAAAGACATTTAAATAAGAAAAGAGGAAGTTAAGCTCTCATGGTTTGCAGATGTCATGATCCTGTACTTAGAAAATCCTGAAGTATCCATGACAAAGCTCCTAGAGCTAATAAATGAGTTCAGTAAAGTGGCAGGATACAAGATCAACATGTAAAAAACAGTAATGTTTTTGTACACTGATACTGAACAATCTGAGGAGTAATTCAGGGGAAATATTCCATTTTCAATAGCAACAAAAAGACTCAAATACCTAGGAGTTAATTTAACCAAAGAAGTACAGGACCTATATGCAGAAAACTACAAAAAAATGCTAAAAGAAATTTTAAAAGACCTAAACAAATGGAAAGACATTCTGTGTTCATGGTTTGGAAGAATTAATGCTGTGAAGATGTCAATCTTACCCAAATTGATTTATAGATTCAATGCAATACCAATCAAAATTCCAACAAGCTACTTTACAGAATGAGAGAAGACAATTATCATAGTTATTTGGAAGGGAGAGTGCACCCGAATAGCCAAAAGCATTCTAAAAAGAAGAGCGATGTGGGAGGAATTTCACTGCCTGACCTTGAAACATATTACAAGACTACAGTGGTCAAAAGAGCATGGTACTGGCATAAAGATAGACACATTGATCAGTGGAATAGAATTGAGAACACAGAAATAAACCCTTACCTATACAGTCAACTGGTTTTTGACAAACCTACTAAGTCGATGTTAACAGGAAAAAAGAGTCTCTTCAACAAGTGGTGTTGGGAGAACTGGATTTGTATAACTAAAAGAATGAATGAGGACCCCTATCTTATCCTCTATAAAAGAGTCAACTCAAAATGGATCCAAGATCTAAATATAAAACTGAGGACCATGAATCTACTAGAAGATAATGTAGTGAAACATCTTCAAGACATTGTAGTAAGTAATGGTTTCTTGGGCCTTACACCCAAAGCATGTGCAGCAAAAGAAAAAATAGATAAATGGAACCTCCTCAAAATTAAACACTTTTGCACCTCACAAACATTGTCAAAAGGGTTAAACAGCAGCCAATTCAATGGGAAAAAAATATTTGGAAATCACATATCTAATAAGGGTTTAATATCCAAGATACACAAAGCGGTGTTACAACTCAACAGTAAAAGACAAATGACCCAATTAAAAAATGGGCAAAAGACTTGAATAGACATTTGTCCAAAGAAGAAATGCAAATGCCAAAAAACAAAAAACAAAAAACAAAAAAAAAAAAGGAAGAAATGCTCAACATCGCTAATGATTAGGAAAATATAATTCAAAACTACAATAAGATATCATTTCACACCTATCAGAGTGGACACTATTAAAAAGTCAAAGATCTACAGGTGTTAGAGAGGATATGGAGAGATAGGAGCACTTATTCCCTCTTGTTGGGAATGCAGAATGGTGACCCACTCCGGAGGACTGTTTGACAGTTCCTAAAGAAGTGGAATTTAGACTTGCCATGCAACCCGGCAATACCACTACTGGGTATATATGCAGAAGAATTGATAGTAGGGACATGAACAGACATCTGCACACCGATGTTCATGGCAACATTATTCATAATTACTAAAAGAAATTAGAAACAACCCAGGTGTCCATTAACAAATGAATGGATAAACAAACTGTGGTCTATTCACATGATGGAATATTATGTAGCTTTAAGAAGAAATGAAGTTCTAAAGCATAAGACAACATGGATGGACCTGGGGACTTTATGTTGAGTGAAGCAAGCCAGACACAAAAGGAGAAATACAATATGATTGTGTTACTACACAACAGTATGTGTAACATATTGTTTGATTTAAAAAAATATATATGTATCCAGTATATTTAATTGAGAAATGTATGTATTTATTCATCTGTGTTTACTTTTTAGTTTTTAATTGTTTATATTTTCAATTATTAAATGTACAATATAAATTTAAAAATATATTAATACATGACATATACCTAAATGAACAACATACTAAGGCAATGCAAGTACTTTGATTAGTGAATCTGGATTGCTGGGTCTCAGCTCTGAGGTAAGCTATTGTTTCAACCCACCCCAGAAAACAAGTGGCAGCAGCCATTGTTTCAACCCTCCCTGTACAAGGTAAAGGCAGTGGAGATTAAAGTTTCAGCACTTCCTAAGTGCTACAAGGGACACTTACTTGAAAGACTGTATTTCCTGATTAGGAAAGCTCAGGTTTGGGGAACTGTCAGAGAAGCTTTTGGTGCCCAACCTAATCTCCTTCCCAGCTTTGGACCTGGCCTGCACTTGAATTTTGGGTCCTTGGCCTTTTTTGGCTGGGAAAGACTGGCTTGGGAAAGTCATCTCCAGGGTGACACTCCTCTCAGAATTGGCTCTCCAGGCAAATGAAGCATTAGACAATGAAAGGAGTATATATATATATATATATATGATAAAAGTAGACAGCCTGAGATAAATGCCTGCTGGCTTCAAATACCCAGGAAAGGTAGGTCTGTCTCCTGGAAAACTGAGGGGACAACCAACCTTCTGTAAACAGCTAACAAACCTTCTAAACCTTCTAAAACAGCTAACAATGAAAAGTCCAGTACAAGAAAATGTCACCAAAAAAAAAAAAGGGAAAACCATGCACACTACCTTCACCTGGGGAAGACTTTCCTGAAAGAAGGACTTAAGCTCAAGGAAATTTCTGTCTTATCGCCAGCTGATTACAAAAACAAATACAAAAAAATCCAGACATCCCATGTAGTAAATCCAGGAATGAACATTTTATAATTTTAAAATATAAAGCATGAAACAATAGAATAAAAGACAAACAAAGAAAAAATAAATGACATACTATCCAAAAGGAAGATAAAAATACAGAAAACAACAAAAAAGAAGAAGAGAATGTGGAAATACTGAATAAAGTCTTTAAGAATGATCCTAAGAGTTCTCTGGAGATGAAAGAAAGTACAAAGAAATAGGAGAAAACTATAAGAAACACAATGAATGAACAACAAGCTGATACAATAAGCAGATACAATGAGCAGGGAACAGATTTGGCTCAAGTGGTTGGGCATCCACCTCCCACATGGGATGTCCCAGGTTCAGTTCCTAGAGCTTCCTAAAGAAGACAGACACAGTAAGCAGACACAGTAAGCAGACAATGAGCAGAAACAACAAGCAATGGAAGAGAGACTAAAACATTCCCAGACAAACAAAACCTGAAGGAATTCATCATCACTAG